>OX453282.1:330000-392500 GCA_949710005.1 Ricordea florida | reverse complement strand
AGCAGCCAATGTAAACTGAGGAAAAAATATAGCAAATGCATGTTACTTATAATAATTATTTTGAGATAATTTAAAACCTAAAAATTATGTATTATAAAATTATTATAAGATTTAATTTCATGCAGTTTTTCCTCAAATCACTGTTACAACAAGTAGCCATTGTATTACACTTTATTGCACTGAAATTATTCATAGAATACAATAATGATAATTAATAACCTTCTATTGATTGGAATGAACACATATCTTCTGTTCAGCAGCTCTGCCTTAAAAAACTTCTTTGCTGATGTTTGGCGAACCATTCTGAAATTAATAACAGGAATATTATTAAGTAACAGAAGAATTTAATATTTTTACTTTATTGTATATAATGTGAGCAAAACAAAAGAAATTATTAGAATTCGATATCATTACCTTGAGGTGGTGGGCCCAACATCTTGTTCCCCACATAAGGTGGTGTAGAAAAAGGAACTGACAATGGGATGTATCTGAGGTAGTTGCCTGAAATCACAATACAAATTATCATTTGCATTAGCGATCCATATTAATAATATTATTGTCTGGCCCAAAGATTCCACAGTTAATTATAAACAAAAAATTAATTGCTGTATAGCATGAAGCTTCATTAGGCCACCTAAGAGATGCCTTTAATACATTATTTTATACCTTACAGTTATGTGAAGAAAATTCTTACTTGAACAAAAACAAAACTATGGTATCAGTAATCATGGCCTTTGGTTGAACAGTTTCGACATCATCCTTGTAGATTTGCAGTCCAGAGATTTCCACACTCTCCGTAGGTGGGGTAGGGGTACTGCACTGGGACAAATCTATATATAAGGGACTTAGTGAGGTGCCAATAGTAGCTGCAGCAGGGCTTTTATCTTGTGAACTGATCATGACATCTGCTTCTGAGTGGCTACAGGGCTGCTGCGCAGAGCTGCTAATATATTGCTCTGAAATGCTGGAATCTTGGGAAGAGCAAAATGCTGCTTGTGATGAATCTGCTTAGGTAGACCCCGAATAAAACAACAAAAAAAAGAACATTCTGAGCATGGGGTCAGGCATGAAGTGTAAATTAGAAAACTCCCAAATGACTGGAGTAATTACTAAAGTTAGATGTAATAAGTTAGGGCTTAAATCTTTATAATAAATACTTACCTGGCAAGGATGTCGTGGAAACTTCAGTTATTAGGAAAGGGAGTACCTGACTTGTCCAGAACTTCTCCAGCTTTGCACAGACAGCAGACATGAAGCTGGGATCATAGGGTACCTCAACAGTGAAGATTCCCTTGTTGGTCCACACAACAAAGATGCACAAGGTGAGGCCACTTACAAACATTTGAAGCTGTACTTGAAAGTAATAATTTGAATTAGATTTTAGTGCAAACTTATTTCCATTTTGAATACCACCAATTTCTGGGGTTAAGAAGGCTTGTTTTGGGTGCAGATCCCTGGGTTTCCAGGGGCATTTGTATTCAACCACTTTTACTGGGCAACCATCAGAGCACTGGCATTTCTGAATATTGTCCACACTAGCACCAAGGAAAGGCTTGGACGGGGAGATTAAAAAGCCTTTTGGGATGAGCTTTAGCTTGTGATGAGTGTGGCTTGCAACACGTTGATATGCCTTGCGAGCACTCTCTTCATGTAACAACCCCCACTCCCTGGCATTTTGTGGTTCTCTTTCCTCCTGGATGGGAGGTAGACGTGACTTCACAAGACCAATTTCTTCTATCAACTTTTTGGCATTTTCAGCTGGGTTTTTCTCGAGCGTTTCCTGGCGGGTAAAAATTCTTTTGCACTTTGAGGCTGTGATAAACCCTGTCTTATGAAGGTACCACTCTTCACATTGCCATTGCTTGGTGGTGGTTCTCTCAACCTGCTTTCGTTCAGAATCACTGAAAGACAATACCTTGACAATTTCTTCCGTTGAGGTTTTGGGATCATTAGTTAAAATCTCCAGGAGCTTAGCCCTCATTATACCGATTTTTGGCAGATTATGGCTAGATTGACCAAGTTCTCCAGTGATTGTGTCTTTTTCTGGAGTGCCATAAAGTTTTTTAAACAGGGGCAAAATGACAGGTGAATGTTTTAAGTGGCAAACTTTGGTAAACTTTCTTAGATACTCTTCATCTTTTGGATTTGTGTCTTCAGGGGCACGGACATCTGTTTCGATGTTTTGTGAGTAAACTTGCTTGCGTTTTCTCTTTTTGTGGGAAGGTTTTTTGCCTTTCTCAATTACAAGGTCTTTTATTTCACACGCTTGTGTATTCGCTCTTGGCCTCTTGACCCAAACACATGGGCCACTCGTTACACTATCTTCACCACGGGTATTTGACAAATCCTCCAGAGCGTACATGGCAGCTGCAATATGCTTACATCCCCCATCTCGACCGCCTTTACACTTACATCGTGCTTGGAGTACACTGCCGCGGTTCGCCCCTCTGCCCTCGAGAATAAACCAGAGATCGTAATACTCCTTTCCTTCGTCCGTCTTTAACTTCATGAAAGGCTTCACTTTGGCAACGTAAACATGGACTCCCTCTTGTTTTAACTGAATAGTAAGCAAGGATTCCACGTAACCGTCGTTGAATAATCTATAGTCATCAAGTGATTTATAAGCAGCGAGCCCCTGTTTATCGTAATCGGTGGAGTGGTAGATTAAATGGTTAAAAATATCGAACAACCCGAATGGCGGCGAAGAGTTGAAGTTGTTCACGGTCTTCAGGGAAAATGGATCAGGAATTACCATATCATGAATGATTAATGTATCCGCATCATTTGTTTGATCTTTTTCAAAGTTTGGGTCAACGGGTAAAACCATTCTTTCGACTGCAGAAGCGATTTCCACCAGCGAAGGTTTTAAATGTCCGCTCACCGAAACGCCGCGATCCTGTAAATATTTTTTAAGTTCTGCCACATTCATGGCCTTGAAGTTGCTGCTGTTCTTCTGCATTGACATTTTGACTCTGATGATATTCTAGTTTCGGGGAATTACAGCGTAGAAAATATTTAGCTGAGCGGGAACTCTTACTTCGCACAGTATTCGAGGGTGAATAAAAACGGATGTTCTGTTCAATTTTTAAAGACTTTAATAGCTACTTGTGGTCCGACCACGTACAGTACGTGGGTAAGAACGGATGTGCTATTCGATATTCGAATTTTAAAGACTCTAGGTCATGGAAAAAACCGGCTATATAAACGGAAACTTGAAATAGCGACTCGAAGTTCGTACACGTGGGTGAAACCAATGTCCGAACTTTGGCGGTTTGTTTACATCGAAAGTCACGTGACACTACACGTGAAAGCTGACGCTCAGAAGGTGAATTGCTCACATGAGGTATGGCCCTCCCCTTTTGGTGCTCACTTTCACTGATGACCCTCCCCTCTGAGGCTCCAGCCCTCCCCCCCCCCCCCAATAAAAAACGTACCTCCCCTAATTGGACAACTGGTGATATCTCTTTGAGCTTTACGATGCATGATTGATGGTTGTTAACAGACTAAATTTCATAGCCACTTGTCACCGTATTAGCTTCACGTTGTTGACATTCAAAACCCAGAGGGGTTTCTGTTGAGCAGAATTGAATTTGGAAGTTGTAACATACAGAACAAAATTCACCACACCAGCTCACAGTAAACGAATGAAAATAGCACTGTTAGTCATGATCAAAGAGGGATTTCTTAAAAAGAACTTTACCTTATGGTCATTACACGCTTTAAACATAACAAGGTAGAGGCTCGATTTTAGTGCGAAAACGCAGTTGAAAGGCACATTCCTGGAATATTTGTGGGGACTATTTTTAACTAAGCTGTCAGCTCCTTGACACAAAGAAAACAGCTTGAAACTCGTTTTTACAGCCATCAAAACTGGCGCTTTTAATTAGATTTCTTTCATCTCTGCGTAATTGCCAACGAGTCAGGTCTTCTGGAAGACCAGAAGGCCTGACGAGGCGGCAGATTATAGAGCCGCGAGAAGATATGTATGTGCGAAAAAAATCTCATAAACGCTCTTAAGTGTACAGTATTGTAATGTAATGTAGATCGTGACGACACAATTGTGATTTTTTTAGCCAATCTGTTCAGCATGTGCACAGTTTGCGATAATTTTGGCCAATCAGCGCGCTTCTTATTTGTTCAGCACGTGCACGATTCGTGGTGTACTAGTACTGTAGTACGAAACTCGTCGAACTGTAAATCAGCTGAGTATTCCGGCAATATCTGATAATTCTGGGGCAGTCGAAGAAGCGTGTTTTGCAATCATCTGGGCGGAACTGGTAAGTTAATTTAAACGTTGGCTTTCAAAGATCAACTGTACACAGTTTGCTGGAGTGGAGTTGGCGAGTATTCGCCATATAATTATTAGAATCAGCGTGTTCATCGAGCAAAAATTGCTCAAGTGGCCAGCGTGCCAACCGTGGGCAGCACTGCTCGAAGAAAACGCAACATTTTCGAAAAAAAAAAAAATATCTGTTGTCAAAATTGAAGAAGCGTGTGCTTAGCTTTATTGAAGCGACAGTGCTCGTTGTTGTCGTAGCTTTATTGAAACGGGAGTGCTCGTTTTGTTTTTTTATTCGGTAAATCTCAAACAGCGTGTACTCCACTCAGTTACTCTGTGTACCGTTGTCAGGTATGCGGCATTTCTTGTGTGTAAGCTTAATATTGTTTGTGACATCATCATTAAATAACTCCAATGTGAGAGATGATGTGTTCCTATAACGATGCAACATTTGCTGTCACTACTCAATTGCCGTTCCCAGGTATTCAGGAAAATATTTGTGCAGAAGAATTCCCCCTGCTTCTAATGGTAGTTTTAACCCTTATGTTATAACAAATAAACATGCGCATATAATCAACGGAATTTTTTTTTTCTACTGATAAAACAGACATCGAAAACAAATTGGCAAGAATATCTACGGAGCCACATGCGGCAAGTTCAACAACATCTCTGTTTAGTACTGTTCCAACACATTTCATCGATTGTTGTTTCAAACACCCAGGCAAATTCTCGTGTGCTGTTGATTGCTTCTTACAACTTAGCTGTACCATTTTCGTGGATTCTCTGCGGAAAATTAACCGCAACTCATTTTTTTTTAAAACATTATACGACGCATGTTAAATGTTGCAAAATAGTAATGTTCATACAGATTTGGAGTTGTTGCGAGAACCCGTCTGGGCTTGGTTAAGAGAACATGGCCCATTTTTTACTGATATGTTTGCAAATGCAGTGTTGACATATCTAGATTGAGTACTGTGGGTCAGATGAATATGGAATTGAAGTCATTATTTCTTATGACATTTCCCAGAACTCGATGAAGTGCAAATACTGTGGAGTACGCCAAAGGAAAGAAGCTTGCAACGAAGATGCAACTGTTCAACTCTCAGTTAAAGATCCTGGAATAGCCCATTTCCGAGTTGCTACATGCCTCAGTTTCGTAGCGAGTCCAGGTGCAAGACCATTCAAATGGAAGTGAGTTTAATTTGCATAAGAATACGCTATCATTTCCATTTGAATGGTCTTGCACCTGGACTCGCTATGAAACTGAGGCATGTAGCAACTCGGAAATGGGCTATTGGATGGCTTACTGCATTCACAGAAGTGATCGAAGCTTTGCTTGCAGTAGACTCCAAACTGACCCTTGACAGTAACTGATGAAATTGAGGACCATCTTTTAAAAGTCAAAAACCTTGAATTCACCTATGATGCAACCAGAAAAGTGATAAAACAACTGAGCTCTGTATCTCTTTAATTTGAGCGTCAAAAGAACACCTCGTTTTGAAAGATTTGATACTTTTGTATTTGTGTCGATTGATCACTCAACTCTGTATCTGTAAGACGACAAGGCATGAAATAAGCAAGAGGTATCATCTATAAAGTTTGACCCTCGAAACCTGGTGAAAACTGAAGCAAAATTTTGTAAGGTGCTCAGTTTCCTGGCAAATATGAAGTAGTTTCATCATTCTGTTAATGTGCAATTCCCGAAGAAAAGGCGATAAAAATATTTCATGCTTAATATATTCCCGGCTTCGTCAATGGAACGTTCGGAAATCGAACTCACCCAGAAAAATATGGGCAATGGAACATGGAACCCAATCGTACGTTCGATTTCCGAACTCCTGATTTTTATTAGAACTGGTGTTCGAGGTTAGAAAACAGGTTTTTGAAGGCTTGAGTTGCTTCAGTATAAACACGTGTTTTTCGTAACCGCAAACATCCTGGAGAAACGGTTTCAGATGCTCTGTGGGTGATTCTCGGTTTTTCGGTTATGGCCATGCTTTTGGCCGGTTTTTCGGTTTTTTTGTCTGTTACGGTTTCCGGTTTTTCCTTTTTAAAGCATTTGTTTTTCGGTTTTCGGCCAAAATGCCAGCGGTTTTTCGGATCTGGCATCCAACGCGGTTTTTTTGGTTTTTCCTGTTTGGTTTCTGGCTTCTTTTCTCGTTTCTTTTGGGCAATTATGCGCTTCAACCGCTTTAAAAAATCGGTTTCGGCGGTATCCACCAGGTGCCACCAATATTCTCAGATCGATTAATGTTTTGGAAATTCGGGTCTGTAAATTTTCAATTTTGATGATTTGTATTCGGTTTTCGGTTTCAATCGAAATTCACTTCGGTTTTTCGGCTTTGGGTGAATTTTAGTGCGGTTTTTCAGTTTCTAATGGACCCTAATTCCCTCTTCTTAAATGAGTGCGTCGTTAAAGGCTATCAATCTTATTTGTTGATTTGTCAATAACAGGTTTTTGCGGAGGTCAATCACGTGCTGAGAGACCTTGTGGAATGAACATTCATACCTGGGGCGGGGCCTCATAGAGTTCCTCACCCCAACCTCGCCCAGTCAATTATTATTTTTTTACTAGAAATACGACTCCCGCAAAAACCTCGCGAAGCTAGTTTTTGAAGACGTCACAATACTTTTATATTTCATTTTTTATTTTTTTTTATATTTTATATTTTATTTTTTATATCAGCGTAATCCCCATTATTTTATTTCTTATGCTGTGTTTGGTACACAATTAGTGACACCTGTTGCAAATTACATGATCAGTATACCGCTCAACACAGTGCTTAAAAATGGACCTTCATTTGGCTCTTTCACTGCGACTGAGATTACACCCGAGGGAATAGAAGTAAAATTATTTATTATCTTGACAGGGAATACAGAGTTGATGAAGTATCACAATAATATTCACTTAACACAAATGGAAAATGATTCTAAATCTTTTGCAGGTGAAATCTTGAAGAGTTGATATGAATGCTTGTGTTTACCACGTTGTAAAAACCTGTGTGTTTTCCTTAGTTTTATTTTCTTAGTCTCTACTGCTTTGTCTTCTTTGTTGTACATCACTTTTAAACACAATATGTTCTTACACTGAGGATGAGTTGAATGCTCCAATTATTTTTTGTTTATGATTTTTGGTTATAATTGCATGAGATTTATTGTAAGAAGAATCTTCTGATTAGATATTTTATTGTCTACTGCAGTCATTATTTCATTCCAGGGTAAACAAAATTGAGAGCATTATGAATAGTGCATGTTTTAATTTGTGTACTCTTTTCAGTTGCAATGGTACTCCCAGTGGTAGATAGAAAAATTCCTCTTCCCTCAAAAGAGATGCCATATCAACAGAAGTGTGAGATACAATGTCATTACATAAAAAATTGGGGGTAAAACAATTGGATTCTACAAAAACTGTGAATAAAGGTTTGGTAATAGCTTGCCAACTGTATAGTATGTGGTTGTGCAATTTTTAGGTCATATCATAAAAACAATACATGTTAGAAAGAGTTATTGAAATCTTAATATGTTCAAAAAGATTGCTGCTCTACGTACTCCTGTAAAAAATAATGTGAAATCAACATCAATCAGTCAAAAGTATATACCACATGAAAGTTTAATTGTGCTGTTTCAGAAACATGCAAAATATCCATACCCAACCAGAGAATAGTGTATTATTTTGAATATATGAAAATTTCTATTATAAAAACTGCAGAAGAAAGATTTATTATAAGGATGGTATTTCATCGAAAAAGTCATGGCAGCCAGAGGTATTGAACTTGTAACCAATGACATAAAGTAACGAGACAAACTATCATTATATTAGTATCATTATTATTATCATTACTATTATTATTATTACTGGTATTGATATTATTATTATTATTATTGTTATATTTTTTATGTTAAACATAATATATTTTTATGGGGTGGGATGCATGTCCTAATCTTGGTAAAGGTATTCTTACTCTACTACTGCAAGCAATACAAAAGTCGTCTTCATAGGCTTTCCATCAGAGGTGGTAGTAATCAAAACAGCTCCAAACAATACCATTTCTTCTTAAAGACTTAGAATCTAGTGCAGTCATTTGTCTATAAAGTTTGTGTGGAAAATCATTATTGAAAGCATAGGGCATTTAGGAAACTTGAAACACTTGTTACTACATACAGCACACTTGCAATGAATATATAAGAAAGATCATAAAGATTTTGGCATTACAAAATTTATTTTCTTCTTTATAAAGTTTTTCCAACGTAAAAGGTTAATTGCATGTTGTGGTTGTTATGAAATATTGATGTTTGACATCATACAATAAAGTAAACAGCAGAAAGTAACAAAGTTAATATGTTATGTCTAACTTTGCAAATTAACGCTTGAATCAGTAACATTTCATTTGTGGGAAAAGGGCAGGGGTTCTAGATAGCAATATTATCAGGGGGGGGGGGGGGGGAGTCATTGAACTCTAAGGTAAAACTGACCCATTGTGAAAAGGCTATGAAACTTGTCTCTACGCAATATTATTGAAACCTTTCAATCAGAGAATACATAAATATATATATAGCAAAGAGAAATACTACTCAGAATTCAGTAATCACATTTGGTTTATTTTGAAATGATCGCATTGATCACTGATAATATTACAGAACCAGTACTTTATAGTGACACAGGGTATATATTCTGTTGAAAATGTTTAAAATAACTGCTAGATGAAGAAAATTTACAATATTTTCACTGTTGCAATGATATCAGATGACATCGTTATAAATGATTGCTATAACAACTTCAACTCTCTGTGTTGGGAATTACTTCAAAATGGAAACGCTATCGTTTTATTATGAAAAATACCTATTTACAGTCTCTTGTAATCTGTTGGTCGTCTTCCGATTCCGTTTTTAGACTAATAGAATTATTTTCCAGAGCTATTTCCAATCGTTGAAGTCGTTCTTACTCGGTTTCCCTTCTAAGTCGTTTTGCTAAAAGTACTACGCCAATATATTTCGTTATGTAATCGTTCACTCATGTCCTGTATTTCTATCAATAACACATTCAAATTCAAAACCAACTTGATTGAATTCCTGGTCCTTTTCCCTGCTGTTTCGTTTGCCTTTTTCTGGAGCGAGCAGTTGTTGTCTTGGCTGCGATGTCTGTTGTTATTCTCCCTGCTGTCGTTTCTCTATCCCTGCTTTGAGTCGTGGTTTCCTTGTGTTGATTTTCACGGTATTCGAACTTACTGGGCGACGATCTCGAGCTAATCTTTCTTGAATATCTCGGAGATCACCTTGCTGGGATGTACATCGAAGACGAGTGAAATCGGTTTCCACAAAATTTACATTAAATTTACTTTCAAAAAGGCATCACCGAACTCCCAATGGCGGAAATTCAGCAGTTCTCAAGCACGCTACTATTGCCAGGTAACCTGGCCTGCGAACGGACACCTTTAAAATATATATATATATATATATATATATATATATATATATATATATATATATATATATATATATACACATATATAAAAACTCTCGGCTCGATTTACTCGGGCTTGCGAGCCACGTGGTCTGACCGGAACCGACACGATTAGTAACCTCGCTACGCTCGGCCTTCGGCCTCGCTTCGCGAGGAATGATTCAAATGATTTTCGCTTGAGGCGCGATTGCCGCTAGCCAATCATCAGGGCGAGACTTCTGCAGTCTTAAATTACAGCGTTTTAAGAGAACCAGAAGATTACGGCAGACCAAAGTAGGTGGGAATAATTTCGATGCCACACAACATGTGGACATTGTTGTACACATAATAACAAGGAAACAGCGGACATTATGAAACCCGCTCCCCACTAAATTACAAACCAACTTCCAAGAAGCCGGACTAATAGGTAAATCGCTATTTTCATAAGGGGCAACTTATACATAAATGGTGTAAAGAGGGAAATGGTATTTCAAGATGCACAATACTTCAAACAGCTACGACAAAAATGAACCATTCTTTTCATAGAAACACTGAGGAATATGCTTTTCGCTCGAAGCTTGATTACGCTAGCCAGTCATCGTGCGAGACTTATGGGTCAATAAAATTTGCAGAGAAGAATAAGTCATTAAAAACACGTGGGAATGATTTCAAAGCCACGCAATCTGTAGGCATCTTGGACCCATGTTAACAAGGGAAATCGCGAAATTCATTCAACCCGCTGAACGTTATATCACAAACTAGTTCCAAGAAGCGGCTTATGGCCAGGCAACTATTTTCATAAGGGGAAACCTATATTTAGGTGATGTAATGTTGGATAAAGAAAAAGGAAATGGGATTTCGAAATAATCACAGATTGCAAATGTACACGATACTTTACACAAATGTGGGAAAATCAACTATTCTTTTTATATTTACTATTCAATACCCAGTGCCATTGTTCTCTCTCTGCACTAAATCACTGATTGCAGTCTTAAAAGATGCTAAAACTGTCTGAGGAAAACGGGGGCGGTTCTTTTTGTTAGCGGGGAAATTATCAGGGGTAATATATACTAAACGTGCTAAAACAAACAGGCTGCAATATTAACAAGCAGTCTGAGATTATCAAGGACACCAAACATTAATTTTCTGTACTTTCTACTCGGGCTATCTGAAAGGTAGGCCGAGTCTAGGTTTCGGTTTTCTATCTATCAGTCCATCTATCGTCATGTCACGATTATATATGCTGACGTAATGCATACAATTGAGACATTCACGAAAACGAGGCGACGCACGACTTATAGTCATGTGACTTACATACGGGCATTCCTCTTGCTTTGTGCTCCTCGTGGCGTAAAAAGTTATTGAAAATAATGGCGAATGTGTTTTCTTCTGGGGCGCTCAAAATACATACAGACGCACACGCCGTTCGCGGTAGACCCACACTAAAAGATGTCGAGCGTTTTCGGAAGGGGTCGGTCCGCGAACTCAAAGAGAAATGCCAAAGAATGCCAATCTTCAGTTTTACTTGAATTTCTTGGTTTCAAGACGAAATTTTCATTTCTAAAGCTTTAACCGCTAAAAGGAAATCCTTTTTGTTGATCAAGGGAGAATACGGCATCACACAAAGGAAAACCCACATATTTTGTCAATTTCAAGGAAAACAAAGTCAAGTGGATATTTATATGCCTCTTATTATTTAGAATTCATCACTGGTGCAATCTTCGCACTTTGCCCATCCAGTACACCCCATACAAACATCTGTGCCAGGTTCCCTGCTTTTTAACTCGTAAGTGCACGATTTCTGTGCCAACGTTCGCTAACTCGACATATTTCAAGCTTAAAGCCACACGATCTATGAATGCTCGCCACAACACCGTGTCCCATGTACAAATGCTTCTTTCCCTTCATCTGCGTACGCGACGATAGCCCGAGTATACGCCTATAGGCGTCTAGTATATTTCCGAATCACGCATTTCTTAAATTGAATTTCTGAAATTTCCGTAGCTACATCTTCATTACGGATACAATGTTCAAATGAACTACAACTTATGCTCTTATTTTCTGACACTTATCAGTAATTAATCACAATATTGATGTTCTTGGTAGACGGATTACAATTTTATTTTCTTCCTCTTTCGTTTTAGAGGTTTCTTCTTCCCTTTCATTTTCTACGTAATCGAGCTTTCTAACCTTACAAGTTGTATCTTCTTCCTTTAAACGCCCCTAGACTATTTCACTTGCCTTTCTTTTAAAAGAAGAAGTAGTAAGTTTGTTACATCGAACCCCATCTGTAGACCTATGACCAGTTGTTTCCTGAATTAACTGCTCGGGAAGGCCTTTGTCATATATTTGTCATATTTTTTGTCATATATTTGTCCTTTTGGCTCTTAAAGGCCTTAAAGAAAACGAATTGGCGGGAGCATCTTCAGGTACGTGGGCCATATAGTCATTGTAAAGTTGAACTGGACATCTTTCAGGCTCAGTAGGGACTTTAAGCAAATCGCTACGGCGACCTCCACTAAGGCGGTCGCGGATGCGGAGTCCCAGGGAGAGTATGTCATCTTGCTCGCCAAATTTCAACTTTAAACAAGCTCGGTCCAAAGAATGACTGCGGCAGTTCTTTCTCACTTGTTTTGCCTGTTATAACTTCCTTTAGAGAAGCGAGAGATTTCATCTTTTTAATAGGGAATAGTGATCACATGTCATGTGTTGAAACACTTGAGATAACGCTTCATATTAAGTTGTTACCATCTCTCGTATTTTTGGATATTTGGTTTGGAAATTCAATTATAATTTATCAACAACAGAATTCAATGTTGGTCAAGTAAGAAAAAGGCCACTTTAAATATTATTTGCCAAGAAAAATATTGATAGTAAGCATCATCGGAGGGCGATATCTGGGCAAAACAGAAAACTAAAAATGATGATCGCGGAGTTCGCAGCAAGTGATTTTTCTTCTTATGTACCGTATTTCAAAACAAATCAACAAATTCAACGTTTTTGATATTTTATTCTTGTTTAAACAACCTTCAGTGACATTTAGCTTTATTGCTAACCGTCGTACGTACGGTTTTTTGTCTGGCCTTCGTTTTCTCCGGCGGTTTTACGGCGGCCATGGCACACTCGAATCACACTCTGTTGAGGATCGAAATCTCAAACTAAGAGAACGCAGGGAAACCTTATTTACTAGAAAACCAGAAGCCGCAACTACTTTCTTGATAAAGTGAAAAATAATCTATGGTAGTTTTTAAAATCAATGATTGGAATAATAGGGGAAAAGTTGACTTTTATACCCACGTAGTAGCGACTACGGCAGAAGGCAGGTCTTCGCGTTGAAGGATTTGGCGCTACGGCGAAAAGTCATTTCAGAGCATGCGCACTGCGTCAATTCTGGGCATGTTTACTTCCGGCCGCCGTAGTAGAGGTTTGCTTAAGGTGGTACCGGAGGCTAATTTCAACATTTTTAGCACATATTTACATACATAAAATCTGTAGAAATAATTGTTCAATCGCAATCGTATCTTCACAGGTGAATCTTTTATTTGTGCTGATTTTCTCAAAAATAGTTTTATTCCAAAAGAATGAAAAGAATTTCTGTAATATGATCTTCTTATGGGTGTGGTCGAAACCTTTACATTTTACTTTTTTCGATATAACTCAAAGAGAATTCCTTGGACTTCAATAAGCTTTGGTAAATTTATTTGTATCACTTAAAGCAAGAATTATGTGGGAGTACGTCAAAGAATAAGAAATAGAATAAAAGATATGTCAAGAAATATTGTTTCGTAACTTTCAAAAATGTTTCATCCTGCCACGGGCCTTATATTTGTAGGCATTTGACGTATTCCCACATAATAGTTCGTTCACGTATATATTCGATCTCTGCGAAGTTTCGTGTCTTTCCAGTAAAACTACAAAAAATAATATAATTTCAAAAACTACCACCTTTAAAATAACATGTCTTTTTTGGCCAAAAATCGAGCTTAAACTGAAGAAAACGGGCTCAAAAGTTCACATTAGCTTCTTTTCGATGGCAGCCATATTGTTTTGACGTCTACAATAAAAGTTAACAGCGGTAAAGCGCTTGAAATGGCCCTATTTTGGGCCCTCCATCCTTTTACGGGGAGCTATTTTTCGCGCGAAACCAATCAGGCGCAAGGCATTATAAACAATGACACCTCTGCATAGCAACGGCACCCCAACAGTCAGCGTTGACAGGTTGAAATTAGACAAAACGCAGTCATTTCGAGGGAACGAACGGGACGCGAGCAGAGATTACAAGAACAGCGATAAATGCCTCCAAAAAAGCATTCCAACGCGACTAAGGAAAAGTCTGCGCGTGCTAACGAAGCTCGAGGTTCGGGATCACACTCAAGAATTGTCCTTGATTTTGAAAAGTTGCGACAAGCTGGTTGGAAAGTAATCGAAGACAAAAGAAAATTGAAGTCATCGTCAACAGGACTGAAAGTTTTCTACAGATATACAAACCCTGCTGGAAAGTCGGTCAAAAGCAGCAAAGAGGTCGAGAGACAGCTTAAAGCAGAAGGGAATTTCGACGCATTTGTGTGTGAGTCAGTACGACATTGTGATGAGCGTATCGAGCGTGATCCAAAAGCGAAGACGTCGGATGCTTTGTCCTCAGATGATGACACCGACTACGAACCGCCAGAGAAGCGAAGTGTTCAAGCAATCAAGGACGAATGGTGAGCTTTTATCTTATAGTATTTCTATCAGTAGCTTACAGTAAGTCATCTGCATTTTATTTAAAAAAATCCTGATTTCCGTTGTTGGCGGGATTAGTTGTGATTATTTGAAGTGTTATTTTTTGTTCTTGTCAAGCTATCACATGTATTCATTTGTGGGTAATTTTTCCTGATAAGTTTCTGTGAATATTGAATGCAGTGTATATTCTCACCAGGAGCCAAGAATTCATACTGTATTCGGCTCCTGGTCTCGTGTATTCCTTTTTGTTTACCATTCGACATGAGATGGCTAATACATGTTTTCTCAAATGAGTGGATCACCTGTTTACAAGAGTTCAAATCTTTTTGTTTTCAGCATCGAAGTTCCAGAAGGACTGTTTGTTGCTACGACCTCAAGCATCGTGAATTTTGTGAGGCAATTCAATCAATTTTTCAAATGTCCATCAAATGAGGGAAGGTGTAAAGGTACGTATCCATTTGTTTGAGTTTATGCCTTTGAAAAAGTCTGATAATAATATTCTTCAAATAAAAACTGCTTTGCCATAAAGGTGCCAAATTCTGCATACATAAGCTTATGTACCTGTGAACTTTAGCTGTAGTTCCCACCTGCTACACCACCATACGAGTAAATTTGTATTTTGGGGCATTGTAAAAGAGTGCCTAAGAATTCCTAGCAAACTAGACAAACTAGAAATATAATTTTCTGATTGATTGATATATGATACTTAATTTTTTCCCTCTGAAAATAGTTTTTGTTGATTCAATTTCTGTATCCCCTTCATTCGAAATCATTAGTAATGTTATTATTTAATTATTATTGTATATTCTTAGATACATATAACAATGTGAAAAACAATGAACTAAATGTCCCCTTAGGTAACCTAGTGCTTGTGGCAAATGAAAAGAGGGGATTAGGTGGTGCGATGAAATTTCTATTCCGCTGCAATGGATGCTGGACAGCAGAAATAGGCTATCAAAGCAGCCAACTAGCCGCAGAGTCACGCCGTCATCTGGTGTCCTTATCCCTATCCTTAGCTTTTTTCATAAGTGGGCATAACTATGCCTCTTATAGGAAAACTTTGGGGAAGGGTTTGGGTTTGGGTGTTTTATCTGACAAGCCATTTATAGAAATCATCGACCTTGCTTATCCCCACATCAAGGGCATACTCGACGAAATGTGCGAGAGGGAGAAAGATTATATGAAAGCCCTTCCAGATGGTCAGTTGGGGAGTTGGTCAAGGGGGGTGACAACATGCGATGGGTGCTGGCAAATAAGGGGGCATTTTAGCCAAAACTGTACCTTTATTTTGAATCTAGTTTACATTCTTCCACAATCTGACTTTCTGAAAGTAAGAGTACCTAGGTATATATTGCTGGTAAATGTAATTTTTGGTGAGACATGATTGTACATAAAGTAATAAAAATTGGCTCTTCCATACATGTATGGTGTAATAATTTATTGTATCAAACAACGTGAGTGTGTAAAAATGAAAGGAAGGACTTCAGGTTCAGCGTACTCATGAGAATAGATGATGACAGGCATTTCTTTTCAATTCATTTTATTGCTAAAAAAATATAGAACATTACAAACGAAGAAGAAAATCAGGCATCCCCTGGCCATTTTGCACCCCTTAGGTCTGTCAGGGTAACCTTGTATACCTAAAGGCAAGATAGAAGGAATGAGATAACTAATGTTTAAATTTTGCTGAAGGGAAGCACTAATTTGTTTATCGATGTTTACATAAATGTGAATTTTTCAATGAGGCAAAACTAATACAACAACAAAACATGATATCTTACTGCTGAAGTTTCAGGATTCAGATAGTCCCGGAGTCCCTCATCGATGATTGATCGGATTGCTTCTTTCAAGCAATCCGGATAGACATAGGTGGGAAGGGCCTTCCCACGGTACTTTCCCTCGCCGATTTTGTTGCCATACTGTAGAGGCAATAAAAATGCAAAAACATATTACACTCCAACACAACCAGGTTTTGTGCGTCTTCAACAAGTGAGAAAGCGCTAATGGGTAGAATTGAGATTGCGATGTGGTAAAAACAAGACGCTACTATATGCGGGAACGTGCCACGTGGAAGAACAAGGAGAGTGTTGGCTGAAATTATCAACTAACAAAAAGAACAAAGGAAGAAAAGGCAGTTGAAAGGTAAGCACAGCATCGAATGTTCTCACCGGGAGAACCAAGAGCAAAAAATGGGAGGTACTTACCCACAAGATTCCAAAAATTCGGCGGTAAAAACGGCGCCTCCCTTCTTCGCTTGTTTCGCCAGCTTTCAAGCTGAACCCACGAAGCAATCTCTGAAGGCCTGGAGGAGCTCCTTGCAAACTGGATGACAAGAACGCCATTGTTAACTTAGCAAATAAGTGACAAGAAGAAAAGAAATTTCATTACAACAAGCGATATATTTACCCGTTCTCTTTGAAATGACGGTCAAGCGCGCGTGTTGCTTCTTTAGCTGCCATGATCAAAGAGGGTGTTACATTTCAGATTACAAGGTTTTATTGAATCGAGCTGTCAGCAAGACCATCCTTGGGGACTTCCACAGCGGGACACAACTGTATCGAACGCAGCATGGAGCTCGTATTTTTGCCGCGAAAATGGCCGTAGAAACGAAACTTCGCGTGCCTATATCTCGGACGGGATTTTATTCCCCGACCTAAAACTTGGCATATGTTTACCTTTCAAGATTATCTTCATGCTGAAAAAAAATCTCGGCCAAAAAAAAAGGTCACTTTAGCCTCCGGTACCACCTTAAAGTCCCTATTATTATTTCGTACGCCGTCACAGTTTTCCTTTTCAAACGAGCATGAGCAAGTCCCCCACTATTTGTTCTGCTTACGTCTTCTTTGTATTCTAAATACTGCTTTCCATCTTCATCAATCGCAAGGGACAACTGGGAATCGAATTTTTCTTTCTAAGATTACGATGTTCTTGACCTGCACTAAGAGCAAAATTTAAGCCAAAAACCCAAACCAACGTATTTCTTAAAACTTCAGGGTTACCATTCCCCAAATGACCATGCTCCCACAAATAGTTTTCGTCACTTTCGGAAATAACCTGTTTGACCTGTTTGACAGCTACACGATCTGCTGTACCAGCCCTTTGTTTCATTTGGTAATTTAAAGCAGAATTCAAATTTCGGAAATTACAACCCTCTTTATCAACAAGAGTAATATTTCTTTCCCACTCAATCCGCAAATAGGTTTGTATACAGCAAATCATTTCCTACAATGTCTTTCCAGGGTATTCTTCTTGTCCTTCCCTCCGCACCTCAGCTACAAACTTTCCCAGACCGTCATCGAGCTCCTCAACTGCCATACTAGACAGTGGCTCATGGTATACGGGCTCCCCAAGATAAGGCCTCGTTTCTCGCTTTACGCCAATCTTCAAATACTCTAAGGACCCAGCACCATTTCCTCCGACTGTTGTTAGCGACCCAGCTTCTTCCAAATTCTTCCAACTCGGTTGTCGTAACAGGCTTCCTAAAGCGCTCTTCTGAAACAAAATTAAACACCAGTACATTAGTCACTAATATAAATGCCATTGGGCGATTTTCTCAAAAGCAAAAAATCTAAACGGCTGCTGGCTTTTGAGCTCAATTTTTCATCTTTTTGAGCTCAATTTTTTTATCTTTTTTTTTGGTAGCAACAGGGTTTAATCCCTTCTACCACTATCGCCTCAGTGTGCATATGTGTGGCTTCAACTTACCCTTATTACATTTTGACGTCCGTTGTCATTTCAAGCCACATCCCACAACCCTACCATTTTTTATTACGAATAAAACTTACCATAGTTCTCCAAACCACCAGCTTTAACCGAATTTTCCCCAGTATTTAGAGTGACAGTCTCGTTTTGTTGTGTAATATAAATTGCTCGTTCATCTTCGTCTGATGTAGAGCTATTCTCGAACACTTCTTCCATGTCTGGTTATAACTGAAGGAAAGAGTTCGATGCATATGCAAATCTCGGTATTTCTCAACGTCTATTGTTTCCGCGTGGTTCGCCGAAAAAATCAGAGATCTATTCAAATCAGTGGAAAACGTACCCGCATCTCTCACACTGCACGTTGTTTAAGAATTGTTCCGCAAGCCTGTCGCTGGCAAACATCACAGGTTCTGTCCTCGTGTGCCGGTACACCAGGGAATAACCATTGTATTTTCTTTGTTTAGGAGTCAGTGTTTAGTTGTAATGCATTGTTTGGTCTTTTGTGGCGGCTCTTGTGTACTGGTAAACGAGGACAGAACCAACATCACATGCTGAAAAACAAACAACACAAACCGCAAATCAGCTATAGCTTTTATATCAAAAACTAATATTAGTGAGGAACGGGCCACATTTCAAACATTGCACATTGTTTTGCAGTAGTTCAGAGACTTTACAAAACACAATGAAATATTCAAACACTACCGCAAGGCGTTTTAGTCACCAATTCCCAGTTGAGCTAATCAACAAGTGCTAATTATATTCTTTTGTGCGTTCAGGAACAAAGCAGAAGGGGTGCCTACAATCAGGGTCAGGGTGAAGGCTTCAAACACAAGCACCCCAATTAACACCTCGACTTGTGATTTTCATGTGCATGTTTCAGTTGGTATAAATTATCCTTGTTTTGTTGTTCAAGTCAGTTGACTGGTCTAGCTGTGGTGTGTTCAGTGATTTACTGAGAAGACCGTGAGTCGAGGTAGGATTGAGACACAGGATCATTATCAGTAGCTGGGAAATGAGTGTTATATAAAAACAGTGATGACAAATACCAAAAACACCCTAATGTAATTCAGTTCATTTATATAACGTAGTATCGCTGATGACAGCTGGTTATAAGAGTTAAGATGAAAAGGCCGGGATTTAAGACTCGTTAAAAAGCCAGCTATTTAAGACTGCATAAAAAGCCAGCTTAATAATGCTCCCTTAGCGGAAAGAACCGTTTTGAAGAAGTCCTTAAAAAGCGCGTTTTTAAAAGCGTGTTTTTTAAGTACCCAGCGTTAAAAGCTCTTTTTAGGATTCCTTAAAAAGCGCGTTTGTAAACTCCCATAAAAAGCGCGTTCCTCAAAAACTCCCATTAAAATCTCGATTTTTAAGCTTCCTGAAAAAGTGCATTTTGTCCCATAAAAAACGCGTTTCGTAAGCTCCCTTTGTAAGCGTCCTTGAGAAACGCATTGTTTAAGCGTCTGTACAAAGTGCGTTTAAAAAGCACGTTTTGTAAGGGAGCTTACAAGCACGTGTTAACGTTGTTATCTCCCTCCTGTAAGCTCGATTTTTAAGCGCGTTTGATAAGCTCCATTATGAAGAGCCTTCCTATAGTAAATCCGCAGTTTTAGTTCCCTGAGCGTTTAAAGTCGACTTCAAGAAAGTCTCTGAGTGACACACACTACTGTTTCATCTAAATTTTCTGTTGCGAATTTTATAAGGTTGTACATATTCATACTCATTTCCTCAACTTCGTTAGTTGATTGAGAGTAACGGGTTATTTTGTTCCATTGCCCTAATTACAGTCTACATGGCTGGTGGTTGGCGTTCCTTTGAGGACTAAAGGAAGATCCTTGAGGTTCTAACCTACGTGATATCTTCAATAACACTTATTACAAGAAAATGAACAAGACCATCAACAACCTGAATGTGCCAACTGGCTGTTTTATTAACTCATGGCTTCACGGTTGGTGTATGATTGAAAGCGTACAGTGTAATAATATGTATGTAGCATAAACATGTCTGTCTTCCTTACCGTTCCGCTATCATCATTACTGCTGAGGTTCATAGCCCCCTCATTTGCTGGCAACCCATTTAGCATTCCTGTCTCGTTGTCGTCGGGCACCTATAAAATTTAATATAAATATCAACATAACTGTTGAACTTTTAAGCTAAATACAATGCTACCAATGGTTTAATTATACCATTTTGTCTCATAGTAAAGCACTGGTTTAAATATCAACCTCCTAAAGAACTAAGGAATCAGAGGTTTAAGGCGACCAGCACGTACTGCGTCCTACAATTTTAGGTTAAGAAACCGGGACCGGGTTGTGAAATTTCTTACAGTTATAAGATTTCTTAAAAGACCAGGTTATCACATGTCCTAAAAGACCAGGTTATCACATGTCCTAAAAAGACCAGGTTATCACATGTCTTAAAAAGACCAGGTTATCACATGTCCCTAAAAGACCAGGTTATCACATGTCCTAAAAAGACCAGGTTATCACATGTCTTAAAAAGACCAGGTTATCACATGTCTTAAAAAGACCAGGTTATCACATGTCTCAAAAAGACCAGGTTATCACATGTCTCAAAAAGACCAGGTTATCACATGTCTCAAAAAGACCAGGTTATCACATGTCTCAAAAAGACCAGGTTATCACATGTCTCAAAAAGACCAGGTTATCACATGTCTCAAAAAGACCAGGTTATCACATGTCTCAAAAAGACCGGGTTATCACATGTCTCAAAAAGACCGGGTTATCACATGTCTCAAAAAGACCGGGTTATCACATGTCTCAAAAAGACCGGGTTATCACATGTCTCAAAAAGACCAGGTTATCACATGTCTCAAAAAGATCGGGTTATCACATGTCTTAAAAAGACCAGGTTATCACATGTCTTAAAAAGACCGGGTTTTGAGACCAACGTTTACCGACGTAATAAACGACGCCAGGCTCCTGACGACGCATGATTTTGGGAAGAGCTGTGCAACTCGGCTTTTAAGGAAGAAGTCTGTGAAATCAGACATTATTCCCGGTATTCGATTTTTTTCGCCCAACTAGAGTGAATCAAATTGTCTGCGTTTCGAATACATAATTAAAAAAGTTCACAGATCATGATTTCTTAGCAATAATAAGAAGCAGCTAGACCTCTTGTTCAGAGAGATTCATTTCTCTTCGTTCACCCTAGATTCTCCACTTGGCTTGGAAAATTATGATTACAAGTATTCCACCTTACCCCGAGAGACCCTTATCTCTAAAATGGTGTAAAAGCCCTTGGGGTACATTATAGTTATAACAAAGAAGTGTCTTTTCAGAAACATTTTTACGACAAAATTACCGAAATTAAAAAAAAAAAATACATCAGTGGAGCTGGAGAGGTCTCTCTTTATTTGGTAAAGTATTAATTATTAAAAGTCTTCTTCTCCCTAAATTGGTATATATATTCTCTATCCCCTCACCTCCCTCGAAATTTTTATCACTGATTCAAATGATAATATATAACTTCTTGTGGAAAGGGCCTGATAAAATAACCAGAAGAGCTACAATTAATTGTTCTGACTATGGTGGGTTAAATCTCACTGATTTAGAGACTTCAATTAAGTCTCTTAGATTGGCATGGATTTCAAAAATTTTTAATCCCGAACAGTCTCCATGGAAAAGCTATCTTAGACATTTGCTCAAACCTTATGGAGGTTTTTTCTTTTTTCACTGCAACTATAATATTAATGACTATCATATTAATTCGATTTTTTTATTTAGAAATGCTGCAGTGGTGGTCTGAATTCCGCTCAAATTTTTCAACGGATTCTAAAGCTTTTGACTCCATAATTTGGAATAATTGTAATATAAAGATAGACGGCAAACCGATTTGTTATCATAACTATATGCATGCTGGGGTAATTTTTATCAGCGACTTAATGTACTCTCGAAACAATGTTGAATCTTTTAACATTGCAAAGAGCAAGGGATTAATAGGCTCAAATTACTTGACGTGTTCTGCTGTTCGTTTCTCTGTGCCAAAGCATTTAAGGAATCTCATCGTCGATAGAAACGTTTTAAATACACTCGAGTTAAAATGTGGTAACAAAGATTTTGATCCTCTCTCGAGCAAGAGTAGAAATTTTTATGCTTTACTCATTCAAGAAAAAGCTAAACATTCAAGAGGGTTCTCTAAACTAATGTCAGATTTTAACCTAAGTGAAGAAGATACTCGAAAAGCGTTTGTACTGGCAAAATCAGTTGCTCTTGAAACATTTGTACAATGCTTTCAGTTCAAAATTTTAAACGACATTTTGTTTTTGAATACCCGATTAGCAAAAATCGGAAGGATTCAAAGCGATCTTTGTACGTTTTGTCAAACCTCTCGAGAAATATTAGAACATTTCTTCTATCGATGCTCCTTCTCAACAGAATTTTGGACTAGATTTGAAAACTTTTGGTTGACAGTAACCAGGGAGCAAATAACCACTCTCAACTCGCAACATGGCGGTATGTGGCCTTTCCGTGCATCAGGGCAACACGGAAAGCCGTAAAAACCTAGAACAGAAATTTATCTTCCAACTCGGTTCTCTTAATCCCCACGGTATCAACGAACGTTTCTCATTCATTTAATCATTCACCTAATTTATTTACTTTCATTCACACACTGCTTTGGTTCCACCACTAGCATGGCTCCAAACTTCTCTATATAAACTGTAAGTAACCCACAATCCTCTCATTCGCTCCGACGAAGGGCCAACGCTTGAAACGTCAGCACCTCCCTTTTACCTTACGGTGGTATAACTTAATCAACTCGTTTGAAAAAGTAAAAGTATAGAAAATTACTGTCTGCTGTCCTTGATAATCTCAGACTGCTTGTTAATATTGCAGCCTACACACTGCAATATGAAAAATATTGCTGTGTGTAGGCTGTAATATAAAAAATATTGCAGCATGTTTGTTTTAGGACGTTTAGTATATATTACCCCTGATAATTTCCCCGCTAACAAAAAGAACCGCCCCCGTTTTCCTCAGACAGTTTTAGCATCTTTTAAGACTGCAATCAGTGATTTAGTGCAGAGAGAGAAAAATGTGCTGATAATATTGGTGGCACCTGGAGGACACGGCCGAAACCGATGTTTTAAAATTTCATCACTGTTGGTGGATGCTATTTGTGAAATCCCGCGACACGCGCTCGCGGTTGAAGCGCATAATTGCCGAAAAGAAACGAGAAAAGAAGCCAGAAGCTAAACAGAATAATAATAAAAAAAAAAAAACCGCGTTGGATGCCAGATCCGAAAAACCGCTGGTATTTCGGCCGAAAACCGAAAAACAAATGCTTAAAAAAGGAAAAACCGGAAACCAAATGCTTTAAAAAGGAAAAACCGGAAACCATAAGAGACACAAAAACCGAAAAACCGGCCAAATGAAGGGCCATAACCGAAAAACCGAGAATCAACCACAGAGCATCTGAAACCATTTCTCCAGGATGTTTGCGGTTACGAAAAACACGTGTTTGTACTGAAGCAACTCAAGCCTTCAAAAACCTGTTTTCTAACCTCGAACACCAGTTCTAATAAAAATCAGGAGTTCGGAAATCGAACGTGCGATTGGGTTTCACTGCCCACATTTTTCTGGGTGAGTTCGATTTCCGAACGTTCGATTCACTAAGCCGGGAATATATTAAGCATGAAATATTTTTATCGCCTTTTCTTCGGGAATTGCGCATTAACAGAATAATGAAACTACTTCATATTTGCCAGGAAACTGAGCACCTTACAAAATTTTGCTTCAGTTTTCACCAGGTTTCGAGGGTCAAGCTTTATAGATGATACCCATTGCTTATTTTATGCCTTGTCCTCTTAAATCGATATGATTCGACCAAGAAATATTGTCACGTTATTAACCACCTAACATTACGCAGAGATGAAAGAAATCTAATTAAAAGCGCCAGTTTTGATGGCTGTAAACACGAGTTTCAAGCCCGGGGGGTGGTACTTTAGGAATTTCTGGGTGGGGATGTGCCGCTGGAACTCTGGAACCCTTAGCCTATACCAGAGCTGGTTCAGCTGAATTTTGCTACCCTATACTAGAGTAAACCCCCAAAATCACTCCTATTCTAGAGTAGCTGTTTTCCACTAGCACAGTCTAGCCAAAACAAAACCTTACACCACAATCGTTTCTCTCTCCAAAAATGATTTATTTATACTAGTTCAGTTTTTTTTAAATTCTCAACCAACTTGTCAGTTTCGTGAAAAATGATACCCTATTCTAGACCCAAACGCTCTGATTTATATACCCTATGCTAGAGTAAACTGCTTGAAAACCATACCCTTCACAGCGGCACATACCTATATAGCCCATATATGGCAGTACCCCCCCGGGGTTTCAAACTATCTTTGTGCACTTAAGTCTTAGTCCAGAAGCTGACAGCTTACTTAAAAATATTCCCCACAAATATTCCAGGAATGTGCCTTTCAACTGCGTTTTCGCACTAAAATCGAGCCTCTACCTTGTTAAAAGTTTCTAACGACGATTAGGCCAACAGTGCTATTTTCATTCGTAGTAGTGTATAGGAGTAGTTTTACCCACACATGTTGTTATTGTTGTTGTAGTTTTTGAAAATTTTCAAAAAAATTTTAATAAAAAATTATTCAAGGATTTATCAGAAAATTAAACAGACTTTTTGCTAACGGTTTGCGAAGGAGCCGGCTTGGATAGGTTTTACACTCCCCCTGTGAAGCCTTATTAAAAGAGATTAATTTGTCGAAAAAAAATGATTTAAAAAAAGAAGAATTAATTTAAAAAAAAAATTAGAAAATGGATAAACTTACTGTTGAGCAATTGAAGCAGCTTGCTAAAGATTATGAAATTAAAGGACGGTCAAAATTACGGAGAAAAGATTTGCTTTTACCGGAGTTGAGAAAAATTCCTGAACTTGTTGAAATGTATGATAATAATGAGACAGAAGCAGAAACACCCCCGCCAGGGCCACCGCCACTAAGACGAGGAACACCCCCGCCAGGACCACCGCCACCAAGACTAGCTACACCACCTATCCCAGCACCCAGAAAAAATATTCCTAATCAGAAGGAAAGACCTATACCAGCACCCAGAAAAAATATTACTAATCAGAAGGAAAAACCTACCCCAGAACCCAGAAAAAATATTACAGATAAAAAATCAAAAGTGGTAGAAAGAATAAAGTTTTTTGAATCGATTAAGGATACTAAAAAGTATAAAAAACCAACCACAAAAAAAATTTTCAAAAACTACAAAGTGGAAGATAAAATAAAGTTTTATGATTCGATTACAGTTACAACTAATGAAAAATTACCTAATAAACAAAAAAGGAATATAATTAAAAATTATAAAGTGGAAGATAGAAAAAAGTTTTATGAATCTTTAAAAAATCTAACAAATAAAAAAATAATAAAAACAATTACAGCACCTAGAAAAAAGCCTAATAATCAAACACAAAATAAAACTGAAACAGTCGAAAATAAAGATAAGAAAATTAAACTAAGGCCTCCAACAAATTTTAAATTTATTCCTTTTGGAAGTGAGCCAGAAGAAACACTAGGGCAAAAAAACATTGTAATAAATGCGGATCTTAATAATGATATATCGCAAATAATTATGGATAGAATAAGGCCAGAGATAAAAATGAGAACAAGAGTTGTATATGGTTTCAAATCCAGAATTCATCGTGGAAAAGGAGAAATAACCGAGTATTATAAAACACTTTCTGTAAAACTACTACTAGGAGCTTTAAAAACAGTAAAAGAAATTGAGGAGTATATTGAACAATGTGAAATAAAAAGACTAGATTTGGATAACGCAGAAGTGTGGGAAAAAGCGTATCTTCCAGCAACAGAAGTTGTAAAAAATCCTGGTGTATATCAAGGTAGAGTTGTGTTTAACGAAGTTAATGTAAAATTAATTCATACAAATGAAACTTTAATGGGTTGTGGTCCTTTACCAGATTGGTTACACAAAAAGAAGTCTATTCATGCTCTTGATAATTATGATAACAAAATGTGTTTTTGGAATACACTGGCTGTGTTTATGAACTATCTTAATGAGAAAAATAGACCCGCCGAAAGAATAAAACAATTATCTTTAAAACTAGCCCAAGATTTTTATACTAACCCAAATCTGAAAGAAGAAGATATAAAAGGAACGGATCTTATTGAACTTGAAGATATCTCAAAGTTTTTTAATATTAACATTAGGATGTTTGAGCCAAAAGAAGATCAAAAAACGTGGTTTTTGGTGTATGGTAAAGGTAAAAGCAAAAAACAATTACCAACTTTAGATGCGGGGCTTCATAACGACCATTGTTTTTACATAAAAGATTTACCACTGTTGACTAATAGTTGGGAATGTAATGGATGTGGACAAAGATTTAACAGACATGGTAATTATGATAGACATTTGAATAACAATACATGTACAGGAGGAAAAACAAAAGTAATTTGTAAAGGTAAAAAATGTGTTCCAACAATGAGCTGGTCAGAAAAAATATTTTATGGTGGAAATATCCAATTTAGTTATGTAGGATGTAGGTGGATAGAAAAACAGTCTGAACTTATAGGTAAACATATTCATCATGCGCTATGCGGGCATGGTGGTGAAAGATGTGTTAAGAATTATGAAAAAGAGCTTTTTTTGGTGGATGGTTATGAGCCTGTGACTAATACAGTATATGAATACTATGGGTGTAAATGGCATGGATGCCCCTGTTCAAGTAATGAGAAAAGTAAATACAACGAAACGCTTAGAAAGGAAAATGTAATTAAATCTTTGGGGTATAATTTAGTATCTGTCTGGGAGTGTGAAAAACCTGAATTAAAATATGTAAACTTTAAAAAGAAATTTTTTCACTATCCATATTTTATTGTTTGGGATTCTGAAGCAATGCAACTAAACCGCCCCGAAAAGGTTACTGAAGATTTAACTTTTATAAATAAACATATTCCGATTAGTATAGCTATATCTGATAATTTATCGAAAAAAGCAACTTGTGTTGTGAATAATAATCCAGAAGAGCTTATAAAAGATTTTGTTAAAGATTTGGATAGAAGACAAAAAGATATTGTTAAAAAATTGCTAGAGGATTATCCTCTTCCGGATGAAGATAGTATTCCAAAAAATGTAAAAGTGTTGTATGAAGTGTGGTGTAATCAAGTTCCTGTTTTAGGTTTTAATTCGGGAAAGTACGATATTAATATGATTAAGAAAAATTTTGTAAATAGTTTTACCGAGTTGGAGGATAAACTAAATGTAGCAAAGAAAGAAAATAAATATATGTATCTGAAAACCCATCGTTTTAATTTTTTGGATATGATTAATTACTTAGCCCCAGGGCTTTCTTTTGATAAGTGGTGTAAAGCAAACAACTGCAAACAACAAAAACTTTTCTTCCCCTATCAATTTTTAGATAGTTATGATAAGCTTTCTCACATAGGCCCAGTAAAATATGAAGATTTTTACTCAGATCTAAAAAAGAAAATAACAATAGACCGCCAAGAATATGAAGAATATAAGAATGAAATGAAAAAAAGAGGTTGTATAACCTTGAAGGATTGGTTGATAGAGTATAACAAAGGTGATGTTATTCCTTTTATAGAAGCTGTTGAAAAAACACGCGAAAAATATTTCTGTGATGATATAGATATTCTAAAAGACGCGGTATCAATACCAGGGATATCAATGAGATATGTGTTGAATAAAGCTATAAAAAATAGTAAGGGCAAGTGTGATTTGTATGCTCCAGGAGATCCTTGTTATTGTAAATGTGATGTTAATTGTAAAAAACCGAAAAGCGGGGAGAAAAAATGTGAAAAATGTTTTACTATAAGAAAAGAATGTATTGTATGTAAAAAAAATAAAGCTTATGATCTTTTAAAAACAGGTATGGTTGGTGGGCAGTCACAAGTATTTATTCGTTGGGCTGAGGTTAATAAGTCATTTATTCGTTCTAATAAATATAAAAATCCAAAAATATGCAAAATTATACGCGGTTATGATGCAAATAGTTTATATTTATATGCGGCAGGGATGGAAATGCCTTGTGGTAAAGAGAGATATTATGAAGTAAAAAATCCAAAAGTTCTTGAATATATTAAAAATTTTTGTAATAATATTCTTACAGATAAATTGTTTGGTTTCTGCCAAGTGGATATTCACACACCAGATAATCTTTTGAAAAAATTTGAGGAGTTACCACCTTTATATGTTGTAGATATTGTCCCCGAAAATTTAATACCCGATCATATGAAAGAATATCAAAAAGCCACAGGCAGAAAAACTATAAAAGGAGCACTAAAATTGTTAAACGTTTCAAGAGCAGATGAAATTTTACTATATTCACCTCTAATAAAATGGTATCTTAATCATGGTTTGGTAATAACAGCTGTTCATAAAATTATAGAATATAAACCCGACAAGCCATTTGAGTGGTTTCCAATTGAAGTAAGCAATGCGAGAAGAGATGGTGATATTGAGGTTATGCTAAAAATGATAAGTAAAGCTTTTGATAAAAACAAAATAGATGATGTCGTAAACCTTACTAATGAATTAAATCAATTCCCTGATATATTAACATTTATTGAAGAGCATACCGAAAACGGAGTAATCACCCCCGATAGCCGCTTTAAAGTATTGATTGAAAAACTAAAAACAAAGTATAAAGGTTGTAAAGAATTGGCTGATACCCACAAACTAAAAGGAAACTCATTTTATGGTAAAATGATTGAAAATAAACAAAAACATAAGAATACAAGTTATACTCAAAATGTGAATGTTGTTAATATGGATATTAGAAGCCCGTTTTTTGTAGATATGGACAAGATAAATGAAACATATGAAATAACAAAAAATAAACGCAGTGTAGAAATAAAAACACCTTATCAGTGTGGTATAGCTGTATATCAACTATCCAAATTTCAAATGTTAGTATTTTACTACGATTTTCTTGATTATTATTTTGACAGAAGCGATTTTGAGTTAGTTTATTCAGATACAGATAGCTACTACGTCGCATTTTCGGATGAAAATTTGGATAATCTTGTAAAACCAGAACTCAAAGATGAATATTTTAGAGAAGGAAAACAAAAATTTCTATCAACCTCAAAATATCACGACAGAACTCCCGGGCTTTTTAAGAAAGAGTTTGAAGGAATAAGAATGATTGCCCTTTCGCCAAAATGTTATTACGCCGATGATGGAAAGGGGAACACAAAGTTTAGTGATAAAGGAACAATACACCACCAAAACGATATGACGTGGAATAGATACTATGAAGCTTTAAACGGAAAAATAGATAGGGTAAAAAACACAGGGTTTAGAGTTAATAAAAACGAAATTGTAACATATACTCAAGATAAATTAGGGCTTAACGCATATTATGATAAACGAAGAGTTGAAGAAGATGGAATTCACACAAAACCTTTGTATTAGCTCATTTCAAAACATAATCTGGAGGTAGTTCGGTATCATAAGGTACAACTTGGAGTTCTTCACTTACAAAACCGCGGTTTGGACCATCTTGTAAATAATATAAAACAGGTTGGTTGGGTGAAACTGTGCTTCTAGAAATATCATAAACTTTGATACTCCAGATAGGATCTGTAGCTCTCCTTTTTTCGCCGCCCTCAAGTTCCCCCGGAGATAATAAATATCTAACTCTTTCACCAAAAGGTAATCTAACCTCATCAAGACCCACAACTCTTTGATAATTTTTTGGTTCGATATCAACCTCTTTCAGTTTTATAGCCTCAACAGGTTCTTTTCCAGTTAATCTAGTCGGTGTATTATTCAAAATTTTTAGAATATCTGGTAATCGCTTCACCCATACTCTTGATCGGTCAGCACTAATCATTTCTTGTGCATATTGATGACTAAATAATCTTTCACCTAATATTTTGTTTGTTCTTTCAACAAATGCTTGAGCTCTATGATTTCCGGCTTCACTTCTCTGGATTTTTACATTATGATAATTCATAAGTTTTGTAACCTCACCCATAAATTCTCTTCCAGGATCAACCATTAATGTTTTTGGGTATTTCATTTTTCTAGAATATATTTTTTCAAAAGCTTTAGATATCTCATGACTTTCTTTTGAGGTTAATGGTTCAGCCTCTTTATATCTTGAAGCTACATCAACCACAACCAATGCGTATTTATATGTTTTTCTTCCAACTCTATCATGCGGTAAAAATAATAAATCCGCTTGGTGAATATGATTAGGTTTATCTACAGTCCAATGTGGTCTTGGAATATACTTTGGGGCTGGTAGATATATTTGCCATATTGCCTGTTTTTGTAACCATTGTTTAGCCACATCTTCTCTTACTTTAGACTTTTCAGCTAATTTAGGAATTGCAGAATATCCTTTCCAATAACCCTCAGTTGAATAATATATTTTTGATAATATTTTTTCGTTACTCATTTAAAGATTAACCAAAGTATCTTATAAATAAATATGACAACGGTATCTGAAAAAATTAACCCAAACAGGATTCCAAGAGATCCACTCGGTTTGAAAGCGGAATCAATATTGAATAGAATTACACTAAACCCTTCATCGGCTAATCCGGGAGAAACGCTATATATAAATATTCCTAAACTTTCTGAAAATTTAGTGATTGTGCCAGGGAGTGTATCTCTAGTATTTAACTTGATTGTTGATGGTCATGAAGATAACACCCTAGTGAATAATGTAGGCAGTAATCTTGTATCCAGACTCAAGGTTCTTTTTGGCGGTGAAACATTACAGGATACTCAAAGATACGATCTATTTCAAACATACCATGACTTATTCTTAACAGATGAAGAACGAGAGGATAGATTAAGACAGGGTATTTCTTCTGAAAACATGAGAAAGCTCCGGACAAATGCGGGTGATAAGGTAGACACAGATGCTAAAGAAGTAGCTCTTGCAGTAGTACACAATACCAAGTATCATATCCTACTAAACCACCCTATTCTCAACGATCATGGAGTTTTCTACCCAAAGGCATTAGATCATCAACTAATCTTTGAGATTACACTAGCCCCAGTTAGCGATATTGTTGTTTATTCTGACGATACTAAGGCTCCAACTTATAAAATCACAAACCTTGAGTTGGAATATTCTTGTATATCAAGCGAATACTTGGCTCGTGAGGCACAGGCAGCTTATCAGGTTGGTAAAGGATTCTATTATGAAAATGTCACTCTACACAAAACTTTCACAATATCCAGACCTACAGACAGCGTTATAAACCAGCATATTAATCTACCCAGAAGATCAATTACGGGTATATTATGTTTGTTTACATTAAAATATGATGGTGGAGCACGAGATTCTGAGAATTTTTTCAATCCAGGTATTACCTCAATAAATATAGATGTTAATGGAGTACCAAATCGTTTCTACTCTAAGGGAATGGTACCTTCAGATCTCTGGGAGTCGGTAAAGAAACGTTTTGAGCCGGCCGAAGGGAGGTACTCAGTAAAGGAAAAGGATTTTTATAGTAAAAAGTTTGCTTTGTGGATAGATTTGAGAACTCACTCAGATAATGAGATTCATGGAGGAGGACTAGCCTTAAACAATGCACAAGATGGTATAAAAATAGAAATTAAAAGAAAAGTTAGTGGGTCTGGTATTATGACTTGTTACATGTTTGTTGTAGCTGATGCATTAATGGAGGTTATTAATTCAAACTTAAGATCAATCATGTACTAACTTAAAAATCATGGAAGAATTACGAGATAAAATTCCTTTTCACTGCATTATAACAGGTCCAACAAATTGTGGAAAGACAAAGTACATAATTGATCAGCTAAGAGGTCCATTTAGAAAATTGTTTGAATTCATTGTTTTAATATGCCCAACTTATTCTAAAAATAAAACATACCATAACTTTGCTCGAGGAGATAAACGTTTCTATGTATTATCACCAGATGCTAGTAACATTGATGAGATTAATGAATTGTTAACTGATTGTAAAACTTTGTTCTCTGGAACAAATACACTAATAATTTTAGATGATTGTGCTGTTTCTAATGATCTGAAAAAACGATCAAACAAGTTTATAGATTTAGCATTTTCTGGAAGACATCATGGATTATCAATGTGGGTTCTAACTCAGCAATTAACATCGATAGCAAAACCATTCCGGGAAAATGTTGCCTGCGTTGTTACTTTTCATAATCCATCGCAGAAAGGTATGAAAATGTTTTTCGAAGATTATGGTGGTGATTTGGACTATGAAACTAGTAAAAAGTTTGTAGAACTCCTGAAAACTGAAAAATATTCTAGACTCTGTTTATCTTTACGTTATCCATTTCAATGTTATTTAGAGATCCCTGAAACGGTCGAAGACCTGCCCGCTCTGGCTTTGCCGGGGAGAGCTACGCTCGATTCGCGGAAGTTATAAATTTAAAGACCTAACACTAGGTAAGAAAATTAAAATATGACAGATCGGACGAAGTCCTCCCCACCTTCGGTGGAAGTTGAAGATTATATTAGTGATGTAAAAGATGAGGTAAAAAATTATAATGATACCGAACGAAGAGAGGAGCATGAACTTGAAATAAAACAAGAATCACTAGCCATACTAGCAGCTCTTGGAACCACAAAGGAATATTTAGGGGTTGATATGAGTCTTGGTGATATAAAAAAATTATCAGTAAAAGACATTGAAAAATATTTTAATAGATATCAAGCAGTATTGGGTAAGAAAATTAATGGTGGATTAGTAGATTCATCTCTTCAATTAATTTCTAGAGTTATTTCTTACATGGTTCCTGTGGACGATATAGAAGCTCTTTGTGTGGATTTGAAAAATGATGATTTGGTTAATCGCGAACTGACAAACATTGTAGGTCTATTAGCATTGAAAGCAGGAAGATTGGCAGCAATTGCTAGCGGACTATTCCAGGTTGCTAAACATGTTAAAATAGGTAAAATTAGAGAAGCTGGGCCTGCTCTTCTAGCAGAAAAACAAGAAGTTTCAAGAACAAATACAGATAATGATAACACAACTGAACAAGTTGTTGGGCATAACTAAGCGATTTAAAGATTTCTTAATGATATGTAAAAATTATGTCTGAAGAAGTTGTTGAGCAAATTACAGCGGATCCGGTTGTTAAAGATAAAGAACCTAAAAAGAAAGAAAAAGACCCTAAAAAGGTTGCGGCTGGTAAAAAATTGGCAGAATATAACAAAAAAGCGAAAGAAGCATTGGCTAGGGAGATGAAACGTGAAAAGGAGCGGGCAGAGATAAAAAATGAAGAGAGTGAAACTAAAGCAGAAAATGGGAAAGCATGGCTTCCAGAACTATCTTTTACAACCGTTTTATCTATTGTAGGAATAGGGTTTACAGCATTTGACATTTTTATGAGATACCGACAAAAGGAGGATAATAAAAATAGAATACCTGATTTCCGCGTAGCGGGGAGGTCTTCGACCGATTTATCCCAAGCTCCACTCTCAAATATCCCCGCCCGAACATCACAAATACCACAACCACCGAAAAAAGGAATGATATGAGGAAAGTAGTTTGCTTCGCGGCCCTAAAGGGGTCTAAAGGTTTCTTACTGATACAGTAAAATTATGTCAAACGAAAACAAACTTGTGAAAACTGTTACTGATTCTGCAGTACTTATTGGGTTAGCAGCTGGGGTTGGATATGTATCTAAAAAGGTTATGAGAGAATCATTTATTAATGATCCATCCTCAAGTATTACAAATTATGCAAAATGGGTGGCTGTATTGTCTGGTAGTATGTATCTAAAAACATATTTAGAGGATCAAAATATTTTACCAAAATAATTAAAAATGGCAACAATAGCAATGATGTTAGGTGGAGCTGTATTAAATGCAACCGCCTTTGTTGGTGGATCATATCTTGCAAAATATCTCTCAGGAGATAAAACGGATACAGAAAAAATACGACACGATAAAGCACTAGAAAAATATCAAAAAGATTATGCTGAATATCAGAAAAAAAGACAGAAACTAATTGATTGGAAAATGAAGAAAAAAGATGATAAATACCAAGCCTCAAAAAATCTTTCAAAAACAGATGAAGCTTTAGAATTTTATGCTCAAATGCACGAACCAAAATTTTCAGATTATTATAGACCAAGTAACAATCAAAAGATGGGTGAAATGTTATATGTTGGTGGGGGGATGTTAGCATTAGGTTATACAGCTAGTAAATTCTTTTAGGTAATTGTATGTGATTAGTTTAAAGATTTCTTGCTGATGAGTAAAAAAAAAATCATGACAGAATCAGAAAAAACTCCACTATTGAGTCAAGATTTTAATGATGATGATGATGAGGATGATGTAGAAGAGGTTGAAATGGGTCCAATATCATCAACAACTAGGGTAATTAACCCTTATGATGATGAAAGGGAAAGGCCTATCCCGACATCCAGAAAACGTATAGAAGAAACATCGTTTGGCGGTAGAGATTATGAGAATGAGGGGGCATGCAAGACCTAAATCACCAAAAACTATTTTTAGTGAGCTTGAAAAAAATCAAGATGAATCTGGAGATTATATTAAATCATTATTTCCTGATGCAGATACTTCTAAGTTTATACATTGGTATGATGAATATGGAGAATTAAAAGTAAAATTGGGTAGGAAAGGAGCAAAACCTTACTCATTATTCAAAGGGGGTAAATTAAATGATGAACTTCCTGATACAATCAAAAAAGCTCTAGGTGTTGATTATGAAACCATGCTTAAAGAAAGAAATATTCTTTTATCACAAAAGGAGGAAGATAATAAAAAAATTAGGGATTTAAATAATGTAATATCTGAGTTAAAGCTCGAATTAGAAAAATTTGAAAAGGATATGGGACAAGTTTTTGCAAGTGAAACAAATGATCTGGAAAGACAACAATATATTGATAATGATAAAGAGAAGATTAGAACCATCGAAAAACATCAAACAAAAATTGCGAAACTTGAAAGCTATTTAGAGGCGTCTGATAAACATAAGATGTTAGCTAAATCGCAGATTGATGAACTTAGAAGTAAATTAAATCAATACAAAGATGAAATAGATAAGTATAAGAATGGGCAGTCAAATTTAACAATGTTAGAAAGAGGTAATGAAAGATTACAAGCTGAAGTTGATAAATTTAGAGAACTAGCAAGAAAGAGTATTATTTACAACCAAGAACAAATAGCTGAGATTGAGAGCCAAAATGAAGAAATACTTAAAAATCTACCATTACGAGAGAGGGTAAAGTATATCTTTAAAAAGTATGGTTTTACAGTATTTGCAGTTGTGAGTGCTGTTGGTGTTGTTATTGGTGTTATAGTTTCTAATCTTTCTAGAGGCTTATCCACATTAGGAAAAGGTGTTGGTAATGGGTTGAAAGCTCTTGGTAAGAAACTCGGTGAAATATTACCAGGGATGGTTGGAGCAATTGTAAGCTTTTTATTCAAAACAGCGGGCGAGGTTATTGGCTTTTTGGGTAAGAATGCCTGGCTTTTGATAATGGCTGTGGTTCTATATTTTGTGGAAAGTGTAAAGAAGAGAAAGTAACAAATTTCAGCGAAGCCGGGCGACAAAGTCGATCTAAAGATATCATGTTGATCAGTAAAATACAATATGGATGACTATAATAAAATTTACAACCCAACCGCCCCCGAAATAACATCGATTTATCCGCGATTACCTATGAAGGGTGATCCTAATAATTTCAGACTACAAAAATCATGTGAAGTACTACAAAATCTTGAGAAGGAAATTAAACATTATGAGGATGTTAGGAAAAAGTATAATCGAGTGAGAGGAATATTTACAAAAATAAGTGTTTGTAGTGGGATATTTTCAGTTATCCTATCTGCAAGCGGGCTCGGAACATCCCTTACTGGTTTTGGCGCTGTTGTTGGTATCCCATTAGGAACTGTGGGGGGTATTTGTGGGGTAATATCGGTTGGATTTGGTTCTGCTTCTAAACGACTTTCCCATAAAGTTAGTAAACATGAGCAGACAGTTTCTCTAGCAAAAGCAAAAGTAAACACCATTCACGACTTGGTTTCAAAAGCACTGAAAGATAACGCTATATCTGACCAAGAATTTTCTCTAATTTTATCAGAGGTTGATAAGTTTGAAAAATTAAAACTAGAAATCCGTCAAAAAACTCAGAAAGATGCAGAAAAAAACTTAAACATGAATCATATAAGAACAGAGGTTCGGGCGGAAATATTAAAGGAACTGATCGAAGTGGGGGGAAGAACCGATCGAGAACCCTGAAAATTTCATATGAGAGAACTGATGTGGGATTTAATTGTTTTGCTGGTTATCGTACGGAATCCTCCCCAGCGAAGCTGGATTAGAAAAGAAATGTTTTAAAGACTTTACATCTTATTCTAAACACGAGGAATAAAATGTCATTATTCAATGATTTCAAAAATAGGTACCCAAGTGTTAATCTTGATAAATTTTCATTTTTACCTGATTCGTATGGAGGATATATTAAGTGGAAATATAATGGTATAACTGTAATGTCAAATGATGATCCTACTGGAAAAACATGGACTGATAACATATCACCTAATATTAAAAGACTTTTATGGAAAGATTTGGGGCTTAATGACAAAGAATTTAGTTCATCCCTTCAGGGGCGCTCCGCGTCTTTCCCAAAGAGTTTAACTATAACTAATCTATCTTATCCTATACCTGCTATTAAATTTGACGATTTTACAAGCGATATAACAAAAATGCTAACCTCGCTGGATATATACGTTTCAAATACAAAGAAATTCACAGCAAAGATGAGAAACATATTTACATCACAAGTTGTTACTTTCAAATTTGGAAAGCATAGTAGAAAATGGTTGAATGGTCCTGATATGAATTATTGGCCTCAACAACTTAACTTTGCAGTTTGGTGTTCAACATCTGGTTGTGGGATAAGTCCTTTTGAAAGTTTAAATTACCCTAAAGTAGTAAATAGTTTCATTAAGTTTCATATATATTTCACAATAAGGAGAATATTATATGAATTAAGCCTTCCCCTACCTGATGAGAAACCTTTTGTGATAAATAATAATCCATATAGTAAAGTTGTATATCAACGATTGTGCGCTGAATTTGGAATTGCTAATAATTCCGATTTTAGATGGAAAGGGGGTAGAAACTGTGGATTGGGAGATATATTCCTTGATTATGGTTCTGGATATCATGGAAAAGGTGGTGGATATCAAAATGTACATATTGTAAGGAATTATGATATTGAAGCAGATCGATGGCCCGGTGAAGGCAGTAAATTTGCTGATGAAGGAGGAAAGAAAGAAAAGGGTAATCTAATCTCATTTATACGTAATGATGACTTTTCTGAATTCAAATATGTTTGGTTTATCCCAACAAGGGGGCATGGGCTCACTAAAGCTGGACTTGGTAGATTGAATAGATCTGCTGAAGCTTTTGTCTATTGTATATTAGGAGCACAAGTTAACACAAGAAACTCGATTTATGGTAATGGTGGCGGAGCGATTGAGACACAACAAGAATTCTTGGCTTTATTTGAAAGTAGTGTGATCGAGAATGACATTTCTAGTTCTATCCAAAGGTATCAATTAGCTGTACAAGAAGCGAAATTACGTCTTGATTTAGCTATTGCTCCTGGTGTGTGGTTGATGCCGAGTAATATGATAATCAATACTGAAAGCGTGACAGGTTTTAACAACAAACTTATGAAAGCGAGTAATGATATGAATTTTGGTGTGAATAATTCCATAAACACTGAAGCAAAACAAGTTGGAATAAGCCATAACTTAGGATCTTCAAAGTTAAAGTTACCTCATATAGTTGATACAAATCCAAAACCGTCTACGAAAACATACTCTACACAAACAGACTCAACTAAACAGGAAATCCGTAGGACCAGCTCTTCTGAAAATAATATTGACTCAACGCAACATGAAAAGAATATATTAGCATTTATAATTATCGCTGGTGGATTAGCGTTGTATCTATTTCGATAGTTCATGAGTATTTCACGTGATTATGATTGTTTGCAAATTAGTGTTCACGTGTAGAAAAATAGATTGCATACTTTTACGACATAGCAACAAGCAAAATGTAAAGCGGTTTTGAAATTGAAAAGTAGATTTTATGTTTACTTTAAAAAGGTCGTCTTCTAACGTCGCCCAGGAATGTGATTATGTCAATGCAAATTACGGCGTAGCCGGTCCCCCGAGCAAAGCTCGATTTAAAGATGAATATGAAATAACCAAACAAAAAAAAAATGTTAAGCATTACCATGTATGAGTCTGAAACTAGAATATATTTAGAACCTCCGCTTAAAAATATTCGTGAGATGCAGCTCCTGGGTTGTAATATACAAACCAAAAGATTGATTAATTTCAAGGATCAACAGATGTTATTAAATGATAGGAATCTTGGCTTCATAATAATTGAACCGGGTACATATTCTCTTCGTAATCTTCAATCGATATTTTTAAATGATCCAGATAGGCAAAAGATAACAATAATTGAGGCTGATACTATTGACTATCTATATTCAAATAAGAACTTTAACATTAAACTTACTAGAGCGTTGTCGATTGGTTTGGGGGTGCCTGAAATTATAAATCCTGGTAAATTATACCCTATAAATATACAGATTAAGGAGCCTCTGAGACTTATGTGTAGTATAGTGGATAATAAGTCTTCATATATGAATAAAACCAAATATGGAGAACATGTGAAACTCTCACCATCAAACCTACTTGCAAACATACCTTCAAAAGATTATCCAACAATTCCAGTCCGAAAATATGATAGTCTTATAAACCACTTTGATTTAACCATATTAGACAATGAATGGAAAAAACTTGCTCTTAAGGGGTCGCCTATAACTTTTAGTTTAAGATTTAGATAAATTTTGTTATGTAACCATTATTTAGGTTATATAACATAATTAGTTTTAATTAATCTTCTCCCCATAACTCTTTCAAATCTTTTAAACTGCCGAAAAACAATACTTTTTTATTTGTTATATTTTCCAGCATTTCCATCGTTTCTAGAAATTCAATATACTTTTGTAATTTTTCTTTGAATTCTTCTCTTGATACAAATTCTTCTGTTTCTGTATATTTAAATTTCATTTCTGTTGCGCCATCTTTCATTCCTAAATGGTTCAAAAATGTATCGTTATTGATTAAACTAGAAATAAGATCTTTTTTCCCCAAAGAAGAATTTTCAATGTTGTATGCTTTTGTATAACGCACTAAATCTTCGATTTTTGTAGACCATAAATTATTTATTATACCCTCCATATTTATTTTTATTATTTTATCCATATTTACTTTTTTATTTTAAATATTTAAATCATAATTCATTTTTTTTATATAACTTAATCTTCTCTCCATACTTCTTCTTTCAAAAACTTTAACTCCTCGATATCAACACACCAATCTAAATACCTATCTGGTCGCCATGCTTTAACTATTAAATCATTATGTAAGTCTTTGTAGAATTTACGTTTATGTTCTATTTTATCAACATCCATGTTTATTATAATATTAATTGAATCAAGAACAAATTTATCATAATCAACATTAAAAATATCATCTTCAAAAATAAAACCATAATCATCATAAATAATATTATCATTATTATTACCATAACCAAAATCAAAAGGCTCCTCATCAATAAAATCTAATATAATTAAACAAAAATCTTCGGTGCATATTTCATCCACATCAAAATTTTTTATATCTTCAGAAAAATCAAAAAAACACTTTTTACCATTCTTATTAAGATAACAAAATTCGAAATTAATAGGTTCATAAGTATCGTTATCAATAAAACCAATATTTTTTGATATATTGTATAATAAATCTGCCTTTATCGAATTAATAAAATCATAAAGAACTAGTTTTTCTAAATTAAAATATTTCAACTCAATATCTCCGTTTTCCTTATATTGTTTTAATGTTTGCTTTTCCATTTTTTTTATATTTTATTTTATATATTTAAATCATACTTCATTTTTTTAATTTTACATTCCTTACAAGAAGCTTTTTGTTTACCATGTTCACATATTTGAGATCCCCCACATTCTTTACATTGTTGTTTTTGTTTATTATGTTCACATATTTGAGATCCTCCACACTCTTTACACCGATACTTGCTTTTATTATGTTCACATATTTGAGATCCTCCACACTCTTTACAACAATATTTACTCTTTCCATGAATACAATAATATTTATTATTGATAGTATTTTTTGGTATTAACTTATTAATATCCGAATCTGTATATTTTTCCAGCTCTTTAATTAAATCTGGTTTATTCATTCCATATCCTCCTTTAATTTTTAACTCTTTAGCAATATGTTTAATTTGCCAAATATATAACCCCTTTAGTTTATCCATTTTCTAATTTTTTTTTTAAATTAATTCTTCTTTTTTTAAATCATTTTTTTTTTCAACAAATTAATCTCTTTTAATAAGGCTTCACAGGGGGAGTGTAAAACCTATCCAAGCCGGCTCCTTCGCAAACCGTTAGCAAAAAGTCTGTTTAATTTTCTGATAAATCCTTGAATAATTTTTTATTAAAATTTTTTTGAAAATTTTCAAAAACTACAACAACAATAACAACATGTGTGGGTAAAACTACTCCTATACACTACTTTCGTTTACTGTGAGCTGGTGTTGGAAGAAGTGTTGCTGACGGGTCTTGTAACTTTGTTCTGTATGTTACAACTTCCAATTCAATTCTGCTCAACAGAAAGCCCTCTGGGTTTTGAATGTCAACAACGTGAAGCTAATACGGTGACAAGTGGCTATAAAATTAAGTCTATTAACAACCATCAATCATGAATCGTAAAGCTCAAAGAGATATCACCAGTTGTCCAATTACCGATACCAATGTACCGTTAATGCTACATCCGAAGTCTATCTTTCTATCTCTCTGCTTGGATAAGAGCTGGGCGCTAACTTGCCAAAGACTTGGTATGATATGCATAGAACAACAACTCAGTTTTATGACGTTAGGTAGCGGTAAATTTTAACACCTCAAAGGAAGTATATATCTCGAAGTCCACAGCTGCCAAGAGAATAATCTATAGTACTCAAAATAGCAAATTGAAAATATGGCCGCGAAATCGCTCGTCACTATCGAACGAGGCCGATTGTCTCAGCTAATATAAGGATTTCAGGACATAAATGGAAGATTTCCCTTTCATGTGCTGACACCTGACTTTCCGGAAGTGGATATGTTCAAACTATTTTAAAAGCAGTACAAATCACGTATACATTTTAAAAAGTAACTAAGTATCCGTACATGTGTGAGGATTTATAAGGCCTGGACGTCTTTCTGCGTGTAATTAATAGAAAACCGGAGGCTCCAGATTATTAATAAAACGTTGATGTTGCCGTATGAAGGTATCAGTAAATTAACAAACATACATTTAGTAGTAGATAACGTGAAGGCTCCTTTTCAGACTTGCGGCTTATTAAATCTCGTTTCGACGCGGCTTTATCGGAGCATGTAGAACCGCTTTAACCAATGCACGTAACAATCTCGTGACGATTAACAGCTTGCAAATTCGTGCCGTTCGATGGCTGAAACAAAAACATTTGAGTGATTTCAGTTCACGCTCGTCACAGTTTTGGTCACCGTAATAGTGAAATTGAAAACAATGAAAATCCGGCGCAGCGGTGGCCGAGTGGGCTCCCTGTGGTCTCACACTAAGTCTGTCTGTATACTGACCTGGCTGTTGTCCTTTTTTCAGAAACGAATACTACAATTCTCTGCTAAACGCAGTGGCAGTTTATCTAAGGGTGCGTTTCTTTAGTATGATCCGGAGCTAGATTTGGGATCCGAAATCACAGATAACAGCACATCAAAGGAACCGATGAATCCTTGTCCAGTGTGGATGCATCGGTGTCTTTGATGCGCCATGATCCGTGTGATCTAGGATCACGAATCCAGATCTGGATCATACCAAAGAAACTCACCCTAAATTGCAAAACACATCGACGACGGAATCCTGAACAGTTCCACTGTTTCATCTTCATTAATATATGACATTTTCCGCGCTGATATTCCATTTGCGGGATACGTTACTTTAGATACCTGATTAGTCACTAAAATACCGGAGATGCACATCCACGGAAGGAATAGAAATATATTCTCCAAAACCGAGCTCTTCTCCGGCTTTACTAACACTTAAGCTTAAGGCAGTTGGGTTATCTGACATTTAATCATATGCATTTTAGGTTGGGATGTGTCATTATCATCATCAAACCTCAAACACCTGTAGTTTCTTTACCCAATTTTAGGTTGGACTGTTTCAAAACTTTGTGCTTTGTAGCGGCACATCCTATATCGCCAGGGTCCCGATATAAACCGTGAGTAAATGGCTGTATCTCCTCCACCAGGGAGACAGACAAGCTGTCTTTTTATGATGATCGAAGATGACAATCGTTTTCCATGATAACTTTTTGAAAATCCCAATGATAACATCCTCATTTTTTCCCATTCAAAACAATTTTGTTGGGAAACTATTTCTAAGCGTGTTGACACCTTAATGATGTTACACCTTAAATAATTTCCTGAGATCCACAATGCCGTGTGAGCTGTGAGGTTACTGGTATTAATTGTGTGACAGAGTTTGAACTCAGGGATCAATATCAGTTTCTGGGCAACCGTGCACCTACCCCTCCCCTAAACCAACAAGTTATAATGAGATAAAAAATTAGTGTTAATGTTGGTTTAGGGGAGGGGTAGGTGCACGGTTGCCCAGAAACTGATATTGATTCCGAACTCAGTAGGGAGTGTTGTTGGAAGTGTCTAAGCACAAGGTGGTTTAACTCGGTGTTACTTTTCTATGTTGTTGCCGCTCTCCTTTCGCCATATAGCTGTAGAAGACTTGAGGTTGCATTGAATGAGTAGGGTACGTGAAAGTCGTTCTGAAGCCATTTTTCGCACATTTAATGTATGCATATGAAACGTTCCGCAACGGAAGACATTGATGACACTCAAGTTGCAATGTGTGCATACCGAACCATTCTACAACACTAAAACTTGAAAATGGGAAACGGTTTGAAAGTATTTCTTGCTTTTACACTGTCATCTTTCTTGTTGGTTATATTAGCAACTTTCGGTTTAGAAGTGTTTTCCCCAAAGCGACTTATTATTCGAGTAAACAGCAACGAAAATGGTTATGTCAATCGGTCGGCGATTGACTGTAACCGTCGGCTTAACTGGGGTGAAATGTGTCCTGCTCTGTATACTGAACTTGGAGGAAAATGTGAGTTAATGAACAGCATGATCTTTTGTCCTGATATTCGTCGAAAGAGTAACTACATTACTCGACAGGGACAGCTTGTTATCACGAGGATGCTTCGTATATTTCATCTTCTTGCTGAGAAGCATGGTCTTCTCTATTGGTTAACCTCTGGAACTTTACTCGGCGCTGCAAGGCACAAAGGATTCATTCCTTGGGATATGGATGCTGACGTTGAAATGCCTTTAGAAGATTATGTGAAGTTCTTTCAGTATGCTGCACGTGATTTACCGGACGATATTTTCTTTCAAAACCCAATAAGCGATCCTCCGTTATCTCCGGACGATCCAGAAAACTACGACAAACATCCCGTAGTAGGAATTTATGAGCGATCCTCTAACCCACGGCTACGAGATAAGACAAGCTGTTATAGATACTGTAAACAGCATGACTGTGGATGGCATGACGGCCTAATGTTAGACATTTTCGTAGTGAAGGCAATGGATAGTTCGGTATTTCCTTTAAGACAAATGGAATTCGAAGGGTTTAACTTCTCGGTACCAAATAAGTGGAGGAAAATATTGGAGGACAAGTACGAAAAAGACTACATGGTTATTCCAGAAGCTGACTCCCCAGATGAATACCCTAACGTATCTCAAGGTTGTGACAAGTTAGCCTGACGCCATAACCAAATAGAATGGAATGATTTCTGTTTTTGTTTTCAACAGTTTCATACATTTCAGTTCGTCTCTCCTTATGCTCTTTATATTTTGCTGCATGCGATATTTTTCCTGTATTACATTAAGGTAAATTATTGTTTTCTCCGTTTATAATTATCAAATTGATTTATTAATTAATAACAGTAGATCATTTTTTCCATATCATATAACTTGTTTATTAAAATATCAAATGCCTTCAGTACAGATTTCAAGGCAGCATTTATTAGGCCTCGAAGAATTGATTCAGTAATGTCTACTTCGTTACTTAGAGATACCTTATGGTCTTCTGTGTTCATGAACTCCTCTGTAAGTCTGTGTTAAACTAGTAATATAATCAGAGGTTCATGAGTTTTACTTCTTTGGTAAGATTTCCTCACAGGTTCCTACTTCATTATGCAGGCTGTAGTTGAATTGTCTTGGGAAGTGCGAGTGAAAACATTTCTTGTACGGCTACAGCATGCATAATGAAGTAGGGACCTGTGCGGAAATCATTCCACTTCTTTCTCCAATTTCCCAGTGATAAACTAAAAACACATGTTTTGGATAAAATTTAGTAACAAGAGAAAAAGTACCTATTTATTTTGAGTTTTTCGGTTTAAGCAGATGTGTTAATTTTTTGGGCATTTTTTTAGTTCCTCCTAAAGTTAATGCATGGTTCAATTTTCCCTGTTACCATTCCCCGGGCAATCCCGGGGACAAGTCCAGCCTTTCGGGCCCGGGGGTGGGGAATTGTCTAAGGCAGGTATGTCTTGGGGGTAGAGGGGTAGGGCAAATTTAAACACGAAGGCGCGCTATATAAGTCTTCCCTGGGAAGACCGAGGCTCATTTGTCACTCACCGTTGACGTGCGCGGATCAAATTCAAATGGCGGGCGATTTGAATACACGAAAGGTAAGCTTCAAGAGAATTAAAGTGTCTTTGCTGTCTTTACTTGCCATAAAAATGAAATATCTTTATCTAACACCAAGTAGTATTTCTCAGATTACTATTTTATTGGATGAATCTCTAATCGATGAGCTCACCGGTTGGCTTACCGTGAACAACGGGGAGATCGTTCGTGTAGAGAAACCACGAAAGAAAAAATCAACGCCAGGTTAGTTTGCTTTTCAAGGAATCATAATTACAACAGGATTATAAACCGATATTGTACCACTATTCGCAATGTCTATGCGGATAATTGTTCTATTTGTAATCTCAAGTCGGCTCCTACTCCGTGTACCAACACAGATGACGTAAAACAAAGACAGACAATAAAAAAGTTGTTACTGAATAATTTACACACAATGGTGAAACAATGCATATGTGACCTGTTCCGGTACACAGAGTAGGAGCCCTCAAGTCCGATCCCAGTGGGTATTGTAGAATATTGTCTGAGCGTGAAGCATAAATATTCATTGCCCCCGTTTGCAAAGCAGCGGATAAATATTTCTGCACGATATTTTGGGTCAGGCTCCTTAATCTAACTTGTATGCCTTTTTCTTCTAAATACGAAATCCTTTCTTGGCATGTTAAGTTAGCTGAAACATAATTTTACCCGCCATTTGCAACGTTCTCTAACGATGTCCTTTAGTAGCGCTTTACCACTGAGTTTGAAACAGGTTATGTTCTCACGCATCGATATCATCTTGCTTTCTTTGACAGTTTCCGAAGAAAACGATGCCGCCGAAAATACACCAGCAACATGTGTCGAGCTACAACGCGAGGTCGTTAGACAAGAGATCGACACCAGACAGACACAAAAGCCTCCGAACATGAATGAAACACACGCATCTGTCACGCATGAGATGTGTGTATATTGTCGTTCCTCCCCTTGTGTTCTCTTCGGTGAAAGCCTGCCGTCGCGTTTCAGAGCGTTTGGTCAGCCAAGAATGACGAACCACGTGAAGCGCAAGGTTGACTATAAGTCCTTTTATATAATTCTAAACCGTCGCGGTTTAGGGCGTGATATATTTACATAGCCCGGAAAGAAGCATTGGGATGTTACATGGAAGACGTTCTGGAGGTTATGCCAGTTTGTGTTGTAGAAGATGTAAGGACCGGTGGCCAAATCCTGTGGTCACCGTCGTTCATAAAAGCATCGTTACTGTTGCAATACGCTATTGCATGTTTAATCAGCCAATGATTGCATAGATGGTTATTCCCAATACGGACCATTCTTTGTTTATATTCAATCAGCTAAAGATCGTGCTAAAAAATAATTATTCATGATGAAGTGTGATCTGGTAGAAAAACCGTTAGGACGCCGAAATAAATTTCACTTGTAGGAAAAGTTGTCTTGTTGGGATATTTCCTCATACTGGAAACGTAAAGCACATGAGGAAACAGTTACACTGCTCCATCAGCATTTCCCTTCTTAGCCATAACACTCATGACAAGAAAACTCACTAGACAATTAAAAATAGTCTACATTTATTTCCAAAATGGTAAAGCACAAGTTTCAACTGAAGCTACATTTTTTCACAATACATTATAAGCCCTAATTCTGAACTCCACTCTGCAACATCTTGAGGGATTGGTCAGCATTTTTTGTTATTCCTCCACTGCTTTCAACTTATGCTGTAATCCTAATAGGAAAAAAAGTAATTGGGGTGCAGTTTATTGCCTCTCAATATTGATATATACACAGCTGCTATTTACAGTAATTGTCAATGAGTTGGGAAGATTTCCCAGCAAAATAAACTAAGTTGAAGTCATCAATCAAGAGAATTGAATGAACATAATCAACTGAAATAATACTCTTTTCAACTTATCCTACACTAGTCCTTGGTTACCAAGACAGGAATCCCAAAAACATAACAGTAAAAATGAAGAAACAGAGTTACAGACTCAATCAGACTCATCCGGAAAATACCTTGGACGAACCGAAATTCTCAAATTATTATGAACCCAGCGATGATCAGAAGGTTGGCGAGATGATGTATGTTGGCGGCGGGATGTTGGCGATAGGCTATGCTGCTAGTAGGTTATTTTAAATAATTTAGAGACTTCTTTACTAGGTATCAAGTAAAGAAACAAATATGGATGATGATCTCGATCCAACTAAGTTAAATGAACCCGGTGCTAATGACGATTATGATTGGGATGAAACTATCGATCTTAACCCAATAACTTCCACATCAGTTTATCATACACTTTCTCGCGATTTTAGTGAGACCACTTCACTACTTGGTGAGAAAGGCGAAGAAAGGAGTGAAGCTTTCCAAATAATTCAAAGTAAATTTTATGAATTTAATCCTCTGAATTCACCCTTTACAGCAGATCTCGATGGAGAAGGTAGAGTTTGGGTTAGATTAACCAGCAAATCCAATAATACTCCTCATTTATTGATTGATAGATATGGTGAAATTAAATATGATGGTTTGCCAAGCACAATAAAAAAAGCTCTTGGGGTTGATTCGGAAACATTAGTTGCAAAGAGTGATGAATTATTGTCAGATCTTAAAGAATTGAATGAAGCGAATAGAGATTTAAATAACGCTTTGGAATGGCTAAGAATGGTTCTGGAACAAATGGTGTAGAGGTACAGGTTTACGCTGATAATGAAAAGGAGCTTCGTAGAATAATAGAGGAACAACAGAAAAGAATCGCGGAAAGTGAGAGCTATTTAGACTCTGCTGTTAATCAGAAAATAGAAGCAAAAACAGAGGTTGAGAAGCTTCGTAATGAATTAGGTCCATACAAAAATGAGCTTGATAAGAACAAGAAAGGTTTGACAAATTTAATCAAAGTAGGACTATGGTGAACTCGTGGATATGTTTACAAAATAGAGAAAAAAGAAATAATTTTAAAATTAACGAAGTGGTTTTTCATAGTTGTGATTGAATGAACTTGAAGATAATTTTAATAATCTATAATCACAACATAAACGTGACCAGGGAGCTGAGTAGCTTTTCGAAATAAACATACAGTGAGTACATGACGCCAATCATTTGACTACACTAGGCATCAGTTATAAGGCAGGTGGCAAGCATACAGTTGTTAAAAAATTTGATAACTTAAGGATTAAATGGTGATGTGTAGATATGGGGATCCTGGCACATTTGATAAACTAGGTGAGACGTGGCTCTTGCCAAGATTTCATAAATACTTCATCAAAGCCCCAACTAAGCCTTGACCAAACCCTTTGCCAAGACCCAACCAAGCCCCTACCAAGACACAACCAAGCCTCAACCAAGACCCCACCAAAACCCTAATAAAACTTTCATCAAACATTCCAGATGCGGAGCGCAACAAACCCTTATCAAACCATAGCTAATATGTTACAAAATCGTTGTTAATATGATACGAGGATCTGGCACATTTAATAAAATAAAAATGATTTAAAAAGAATAAAATAATGATTTAATAAGAAGAAGAATTAATATACAAAATGGAACAAGAATTAAGAAGATTAAATGTTGTGCAACTGAAATATTTGGCTAGATGGTATAATATTCCTGGCCGTTCAAGTTTTATTAAAAGAGATTTTGTTGAAGCATTGAGTAATATTCCTGAAATAACTAATAATATTAAACAAATTATTACTAATATTGCTGGAATTGTTAATGAGTTACGTAATACGCCAATGAGGCCAATAGATCAACCAAATTTACCTCTTCCAATTCCAAATATTGAGCTGCCCCCAATAAGACCAGCAAATCGTCCAAATTTACCACCTTTAACTATTCCTCAACCATTGCCCGGTTCACCAGATAGCCCTCCACCGGGTAGGCCACCGAATCGTCGGCCGGGAACTCCACCAAATGTTAAACCGCCTAAACCTCCACGCCCTCCACCGCCTATAATAAAAACAAAACAACCACCAAAACAAAATAATTTTTTTGAGAAAGCAATAAACAAGTTTTGGAATGTAGTAAAACCATACATACCTGAAAAAGTAAAAAATAAAGCATTAGTAGCAAAAAATAAAGTAGAAAAAGTAGCTAAAAATTTTTTAGAAAGATATAAAAAAGTAAATAAACCCAAAGAAATAAAGTCACCGCCTAAAAGAGATAATAAGAAAGGTGAAAGAAAAAATAATAGGGATTATGAGAAGGAAGTTGCAAGACCAAAAAGAAATGAGGGAAAAGAAATTGCAGAAGATTTTACGCCAAGGCAATTTGAATCAGCTATTAATGGTAATTATTTAAGTTATAGGATTGAAGGAAATGAAAAGAATGATGAAAAGGTATTCTTACATAAAATCAAACCAAAAGTTATAGATTTACTTAGAAAGAGAGTTGAATCACATAATTCATTAAAGACAAAATTTATATTTACATGTATGTTTGAGAGAAAAAAACTTAACACTGAGGAAATTGAATACTGTTATACATCCTTTCCTTCTGAAAAATCAGAAATTGTTCTTGAGGCAACAGATTTATCAGAATTATTTGATAGATTAACAAATCAACAACTTAAATTATTTGATGAATTTATAAATAATGGATCTGGTTGGGAATTTGTAAGAGTAGTAATGTTTGACATTTTCATAGATCGTTTTGTTCCACTTTTAGGTGGATCTTATATTCAATTACCAAAAGAATTGTTAAACAAGAATGCGATTATTAATCCACAGAATTATAATGATGATGAATGTTTTAAGTGGTGTGTAACACGAGCTGTATACCCAACCGATAAAAATCCACAAAGAATAACTAAAGAATTAAAAGAACAATCAAAGAATTTTAATTGGGATGGAATTAATTTCCCAAGCACAATACAAGATGTTGTTAATTTTGAAAACCAAAATGATTATGATATCTCTATATATGGGTATGATGAGAAAATAGGAGTATATCCTATAAAAAGAAGTAGTAAACGTGGATTTAAATTGATTAGATTACTTTTATTAACAGAAGAAACAAATGAAGAAAATAAAGATGAAGAGCCAAATAAACACTTTGTTTTAATAAAGAATATTAGTGCACTTATACGCAGTCAAGTTACTAAACGTAAATGTAAGTTATACTTTTGTGATAATTGTTTGCACCATTTTCATTTGAAAAGCTCATTGGAAAAGCATGAAGGATATTGTTATTTATACAATGAAGCAAGGATTGATATGCTAAAAAATAAAGATGGTAGTCCATGTTTTCTTTCTTTTAAAAATTTTGTGAAAAAAATGAGAATACCTTTTGTTGCGTATGCTGATTTTGAGTGTGTTTTGAAACAAATAAAAAATAATGAGCCTCTAGATAAAAGCAAAAGTTTTACAAATAAATATCAAACACACAAACCAGTTGCATTTGGTTGTTATATTAAGAGTTTTAATGAAAAAATATGTAAATCAAGATTTTATAGATATACAGCCGAATCAGAAGATGATGTAGCGCAGAAATTTGTTGAATATCTAGAGAAAGAATTTAAGGAAATTTATAAAAAATGTATTAGTTATAATGTAAAAAGATTCAAAAAGTTTAATAAAGAGAATATAACCGAAGATGAAAAAATAAACTATGAAAACGCAACTAATTGTCATATATGTGAGAAAGAATTGGGCGAAGATAAGGTAATAGATCACTGTCATCTTACAGGAAAGTATAGAGGTGCAGCACATAATGAATGTAATTTAAATTATAAGATACCAAAATTCTTTCCTGTTATAATTCACAATTTATCAGGTTATGATGCTCATCTATTTATTAATAATCTAGCAAAAACAGAAGGTAAAATAAAACTTATACCTAATAATGAGGAAAAGTATATTTCTTTCTCAAAAGAGATTGTGGTTGATACCTTCAAAGATAAAGAAAGTGATAAGATGATAGATGTTAAGAGAGATATAAAGTTTATAGATTCATTAAAATTTATGTCATCCAGTCTTGATAGTTTGTCTAGTAATCTTACTAAATGTGGAAAGTGTGATGTTTGTAAAGGTTTAATAAAAGGAAGTAGGTGTCTTAATCCAACAGATAAAAACCTACGTGAAATTACAAAGTATTTTGTAGGCGAAGAATTAAAGTTATTATTGAGAAAGGGAGTATTCCCTTATGATTGGCTTGATGATTTTGATAAATTAAACGAAACCCAACTTCCACCAAAGGAAGCTTTTTACTCAAAACTTAGAGGTGAAGATATTTCAGAAGATGATTACAAACATGCTAAAAAGGTATGGGAAACTTTTAATATGAAAACAATGCGAGATTACCTAAATCTATATCTCCAGTCTGATGTGTTATTATTAGCTGATGTTTTTGAAAACTTTAGAGATGTTTGCCAAACACATTATGGTTTGGACCCTGCTTGGTATTATACAGCCCCAGGACTAGCTTGGGACGCGATGTTAAAGTTAACCAAAATTGAATTGGAGATGATAATCGACATTGATATGTTAATTATGATTGAGAAAGGAGTTCGAGGCGGCATAGCTCAAATATCAAACAGATATGCTAAAGCAAATAACCCGTACATGAAAGAATATGATCCAAACATACAAACAAATTATATAGAATATCTAGATGCAAACAACTTATATGGTGGAGCAATGAGTGAACCACTCCCAACTCATGATTTAAAATGGATGAGTGAAAATGAGCAAAAAAATTGGAGAAATATGCCATGTATAGTAGAGGTTGATTTAAAATATCCACAACATCTTCATGATTTACATAGTGATTATCCGCTTGCTCCAGAAAGAATTAAGGTTAATAGGGTTGAGAAATTAATACCAAACCTTAACAATAAGAAAAATTATGTTTTACATCATGAAACACTAAAAAAATATGAAAGTCTAGGATTAGAAGTAACAAAGATTCATAGAGGAATTACATTTAAGGAGTCTGAATGGTTAAAACCTTACATAGATTTGAATACAAAATTGAGAGCACAAGCGAAAAACGACTTTGAAAAAGATTTCTTCAAACTTATGAATAATTCAGTATTTGGAAAAACAATGGAAAATCTTAGAAAAAGGGTTGATATAAGATTGGTTACTAATGAGAAAGAAGCAAGAAAATTAATATCAAAAGCTAACTATAATCGTCGTACTATTTTTTCTGAAAATCTTATGGCGGTACATATGAATATAACACATATAAAATACAATAAACCTATTTACTTAGGAATGTGTATTTTAGATATAAGTAAAGCAATGATGTATGACTTTCATTATAATTATATTAAACCAAAATATGGTGAAAAAGCTAAATTACTTATGACAGATACAGATAGTCTTGTATATGATATAGAAACTGAGGATTTCTATAAGGATATAAGCCCCGATGTTAGAGAAATGTTTGATACTAGTAATTACCCAAAAAATCACCCATCAGGCATTGTGACAGGTGTAAACAAAAAAGTAATTGGTAAGTTTAAAGATGAAGCCGGCGGTAAAATAATAACTGAATTTGTTGGCTTACGGGCAAAACTATACTCTTTCAGGATGGATGATGGTGAAGAGATAAAAAAGGATAAAGGAATGAAGAAATCAGTTGTAGAAAATAGTATAAAATTTGATGATTATAAGGAATGTTTGGGTAGCAAAGTAAAGCAGATGAGAGAAATGCCGGTAATAAGAAGTTATAAGCATTTTGTTTATACTGAAACTGTTAATAAAGTTGCACTATCTGCTGATGATGATAAGAGAATCATTCAAGAAGATGGAATACATACTCTGCCATATGGTCATTATAGTCTCAAAACAGAATTAGGAGGTAACTGCGTATCATAAGGAATAACTTGCAATTCTTCCCTTACAAATCCACGCCTCGGCCCATCAGTTAAATAATATAAAACTGGTTGATTAGGTGTAATAATACTTTTTGAAATATCATAAACTTTGATACTCCAAATAGGATCAGTTGCTCTCCTTTTTTCACCACCCTCAAGTTCGCCGGGAAATAATAAATATCTAACGTTAACATAAGGTGACAATCTAACCTCGCCAAGACCAACAACTCGATTATACTTTTTAGGTTCAATATCAACCTCCTTCTGTTTTATAGATTTAACGGGCTCTTTACCAGTTATTCTCGTTGGCGTATTATTCAAAGTTTTCAAAATATCAGGTAATCGTTTCACCCATAATCTAGATCGGGCATCACTTACCATTTCTTGCGCATATTGATAGCTAAATAATTTTTCACCTAATATTCTGTTTGCGTTTTCCACAAATGCTTGAGCTCTATGATTTCCTGCTTCACTTCTCTGTATTTTCACATTATGATAATTCATAAGTTTTGTAACCTCACCCATAAATTCTTTTCCGGGATCAACCATTAATGTTTTAGGGTATTTCAATCTTCTAGAATATATTTTTTCAAAAGCATTTGATATTTCTCGACTTTCTTTTGTGGTTAATGGCTCCGCATCTTTATATCTCGAGGCGATATCAACCACGACTAATGCGTATTTATATGTTTTTCTTCCAACTCTATCATGCGGTAAAAATAATAAATCTGCTTGGTGAATATGATTTGGTTTATCTACAGTCCAGTGCGGTCTTGGAATATATTTTGGTGGCGGTAGATATATTTGCCATATTGCTTGTTTCTCTAACCATTGTTTCGCTACATCTTGACTTACTTTTGCTTTTTGTGATAATTTGGTGATTGCGGAATATCCTTTCCAATATCCTTCAGTTGAATAATATGTACGCTCGAAGAGAGAGTCCCTTCGTGTTATCTTTTCGTTACTCATTTAAAGATTAACCAAAGTATCTTATAAATTACAATGACGTCTGAAAAAATTAATCCAAATAGAATTCCTAGAGAGCCATTTGGTTTGAAAGCAGAATCAACATTGAATCGAATTACGCTAAATCCATCCTCAGCCAGTCCAGGAGAAACATTATATATAAATATTCCAAAACTTTCCGAGAATTTGGTGATTGTGCCCGGAAGTGTATCTCTTCTATTTGATTTAGATGTTGAGGGACATGCTAATAACACGGTTGTGAATAATGTGGGCCGTAATCTTGTAACCAGACTAAAAGTTCTTTTTGGGGGAGAAACATTGCAAGATACTCAAAGATATGATTTATTTCAAACATATCATGATTTATTCTTAACTGAAGAAGAGCGCGAAGATAGATTAAAACAAGGTATTTCTTCGTTAAATATTAGAAAACTTAGAACAAAATCTGGAGATGCAAAAACACAAGATGTAAAAGAAGTTGCCCTCGCTAATGTTCACGGTTCAAAGTACAGAATACCAATAAATCATCCTATTCTAAACGATCATGGAGTTTTTTATCCAAAAGCGTTGGAAAATCATCTAATATTTGAGATTACACTTGCCCCGGTCAATAATATTCTTATTTATTCTGATACAACTAAAGCACCATCATATTCAATCAAAAACTTAGAGTTAGAATATTCTTCAATTTCTAGCGAATACTTAGCCCGCGAGGCCCAGGCGGCTTATCAAGTTGGCAAAGGATTCTTTTATGAAAATATTACTTTACACAAAACTTTTACATTTTCCATTGGCGGTGATGGTGTTATTAATCAGCATATTAATTTACCGAGAAGATCAATGACTGGAGTATTATTTTTGTTTTTATTACCCCAAGCTGCAGGAGCAAGGGATTCTGAAAATTTTTATAATCCAGGCATATCTTCAGTTGAAATTGATGTTGATGGCGTACCAAATAGAATATACTCTAGAGGAATGATTCCGTCTGATCTTTGGGAATCCGTGAAAAAAAGATTTCACCGGGATGATGGTTTGCAAATTTTATTGAAAGAAAAAGAATTTTACGCGGATAAGTTTGCTCTTTGGGTTGATATGAGAACACACCCCGATAATCACATTCATGGAGGAGGATTAGCATTAAATAATACGCATGATGGTGTAAAAATAGAAATTAAAAGAAAACAGGTTGGATCTGGTACTATAACCTGCCATATGTTTGTTGTAGCTGATGCAATGATGGAAATTATGAATTCAAGTTTGAGATCAATTAAGTACTAAATTTAAAAAAATATTATGTTATGATACAAAAAATCATGGAAGAACTACGAGAAAAAATACCATTCCATTGTATCATAACCGGCCCAACAAATTGTGGAAAAACAAAGTACCTCATCAATCAGCTAAGAGGGCCATTCCGAAAAATTTTTGATTACATTGTTTTAATATGTCCAACTTATTCTAAGAATAAAACTTATCATAATTTTGCTCGAGGAGATAAACGTTTCTTTGTATTATCACCAGATGCTAGTAACATTGATGAGATTAATGAGTTATTAACTGATTGTCAAACTTTATTCTCTGGTACAAATACACTGATAATTTTAGATGATTGCGCTGTATCTAATGATCTGAAGAAAAGATCAAACAAGTTTATAGATTTAGCATTCTCTGGAAGACATCACGGATTATCAGTTTGGGTTCTCACTCAGCAATTAACATCAATTGCAAAACCTTTCCGAGAAAATGTGGCTTGTGTGGTCTCATTTCATAATCCGTCGCAGAAAGGTATGAAGATGTTTTTCGAAGATTATGGGGGTGATTTAGACTCTGAAACTAGTAAAAAGTTTGTTCAACTCCTGAAAACTGAAAAATATTCTAGACTTTGTTTATCTTTACGACATCCATTTAACTGCTATTTGGAAGTTCCGAATGGTGAATAACGATTTAAAAATAATCCATGTATTATCACAAAAGATGACAAGCGTAGAAGATTATATTGAAGAAGAAAAGACTGTAGGAAAGACCGAGGTAAAAGATAATGATGATAATGAAATTGAAATCAAACAAGAATCGCTGGCCATTCTCGCAGCTCTTGGAACGACAAAGGAATATTTGGGGGCTGAAATGAGTTTGGGCGATATAAAAAAATTATCAGAAAAAGATGTAGAAAAATATTTTAATCGATATCAAGCGGTAATGGGTAAAAAAATTAATGGCGGATTGGTTGATTCATCCCTTCAATTAGTTTCCAAACTTATTTCATATTTAGTTCCGGTTGATGATATAGAAGCTCTTTGTGTGGATTTGAAGAATGATGATTTGGTTAATCGTGAACTGACAAACATTGTAGGGCTCTTAGCATTGAAAGCAGGAAGATTGGCAGCACTTGCTAGCGGGCTATTCCAGGTTGTTAAACATGTTAAAATAGGTAAAATACAACAAGTTACAAGTACTAATACAGATGATTCCAACAAAACTGAGCAGACTACTAAGCAAGATGATAGCGTTACTGATACTGTCTACTAAGCATACTATTATTTTATTTACATATAATTCCTAAGTGGTCTAAAGATTTCTTAATGATATGTAAAATAATGTCTGAAGAAGTTGTTGATCGAGGTGAAGCCTCTCCCCGCTTTGCGGAACAAATTACAAGAGATCCTCCAAAAGAAGAGGAAAAAACTACAGGAAAAAAGGCAAAAGATCCTAAAAAGGTTGCGTCTGGTAAAAAATTGGCAGAATATAATAAAAAAGCAAAAGAAGCATTAGCCAGGGAAATGAAACGTGAAGAAAAAATGAAACAGGAAGAAGAGCAAAATGAAAATACATATAGTGAATCAAAATCATGGTTGCCTGAGTTATCTTTTACTACTGTTTTATCTATTGTTGGAATAGGTTTTACAGCATTTGATCTTTTTATGAGATACAAAAATAGAATAGCTGATTTATCTCAAATACCGCAACCTTTTCAAGCCCCACCCATAAAGGTTTATAATCCGCAAACAAATACTCAAGCGCCGCCTCTTGATCGCCCAAAAATTGGGATGATGTAATTATAAATTATTTTTTACTACATAAAACCATTTAAAAGTTTATTACTGTTGTAGTAAAAAATTATGTCAAACGAAAATAAACTTGTGAAAACTGTTACTGATTCCGCAGTCCTTATTGGATTAGCAGCTGGAGTTGGATATGTAGCTAAAAAGGTAATGAAAGAATCATTTATGAACGACCCTTCCTCAAGTATTACAAATTATGCAAAATGGGTGGTTGTATTATCAGGTAGTATGTATCTAAAAACATATTTAGAGGAACAAAAGATACTTCCAAATTAACGAATATAAAAAATGGCAACAATAGCATTTATGATTGGAGGAGCTGTATTAAATGCAACAGCATTTGTTGGCGGTTCATATCTCGCAAAATATTTATCAGGAAATAAAACTGATACAGAAAAAATAAGACATGATAAAGCAATGGAAAAATATCAAAGAGATTATGCAGAATATCAGGAAAAAAGACAAAAACTAATTGATTGGAAAATGAAGAAAAAAGATGAAAAATATCAAGCATCAAAAAATATTTCAACTACAAATGAACAATTTGCATTATATGAACAAATGCATGAACCTAAATTCTCTGATTATTATAGACCTAGTAACAACCAAAAGATGGGCGAAATGGCATATGTGGGCGGAGGTATGTTGGCTTTAGGTTATATGGCTAGTAAATTTTTGTAGATACTTCACTGTGTTCAATTTAAAGATTTCTTACTGTTGAGTAAAAAATCTAAATATGGCAGAAGGAGAAGATATATCATTAGAAGAATTACCAAAAGTAGATGATGATGATAATGATGAAACATTTTACCATAGTCCAAATACATCTACATCTGTTGATCAGGGATATCTTGGTTATTCAGAATATATGGCCGAAAGAAAACGGTTTCAATGGGAAATAAAAGATGAAGAGAAAAAACCGGCAAATATTAGAGAAAGAGATGAGGAATTTGAAAGAAGGAGAGAAGCAGTTCAAAAACTCAAACGATATTTTCCAAAATACAATCCCGATGATGCAACATTTAATGTAACATTTGGAGAAGATGGTAGTTTAATCGTTAGATTTAGTAATAGGAGTAATGCTGCACCGCATACAGTGGTTGATAAATATGGAAATCTTAAGCTTGAAGATTTACCAAAAACAATGATAAAGGCTCTAGGTGCTGATTATGAAAGCATGTTGAATAATTATAATATTTCACAGGAAGAATTAGGAATATCTAATGAAGTAAATAGAGAATTAAATAATGCATTGGAAGAATCCAATAAAGCAAATAGAGAATTAAATAATGCATTGGGAGAAGCCAATGAAAAAATTTCAGATTTAAATAGTGCATTGCAAGGATTGGATTCCGCCTCAAAAGCACATCAACAAGAAATTGCTCAATATGAAGAAAAATTAAGAAGGGTCGCTTTAGTAATTGAAAACCAAAAAGCAGAAAAAGAAAATATGGAAAGAGACGCCTCAGAAGGTAAAAGACTTTTTGATCAAACCGCTAAACAGAATATAGAATTAAAAATACAAAGAGAAAAAGTTTTAGAAGAAATAAAATTATACAAAGAAGAAATAGATAAATATAAGAAGGGGAAATCAAATGATGTAAAATTAAAACAAAGTAATGAGCGATTAAAATCCGAGATTGATAAATTAAAAGAGCAAATTAGAAATAAAATAATCTCAAACGAAGAACAAATATCAGATATTGAGAGTCGAAAAGAAGAAATACTTAAAAATTTACCATTGCGAGAGAGGTTAAAATACATCTTTAAAAAGTATGGTTTTACAGTCTTTGCTGTTCTAAGTGCAGTAGGTGTTGTTATTGGTGTTATAGTTTCTAATCTTTCTAAAGGATTATCTACTTTAGGAAAAGGTGTTGGAAATGGTTTGAAAACTCTTGGTAAAAAACTCGGTCAAATATTACCTGGAATGGTTGGAGCCATCGTGAGCTTTCTATTCAAAACAGCCGGACAGGTTATTGGCTTTTTAGGTGAGAACGCTTGGCTACTGATAATGGCCGTGGTTCTATATTTTGTTGAAAGTATAAAAAAGAGAAAGTAACAAATTTAAAGATATCATGTTGAGTAGTAAAATATAATATGGATGAATACAACAGAATTTACCCTGTATTACCTAATAATTCAGATCCTATTAATTTCAGGCTACAAAAATCGAGTGAAGTATTACAAAATCTCGAGAGAGAAATTAAACATTACGAAGAAGTAAGAAAAAAATATAATAGAGCTAGAGGAATGTTTACAAAAATAAGTGTTTGTGGTGGTATGATTTCAGTTATTCTATCTGCAAGCGGTTTAGGAACTTCTCTTACTGGTTTTGGCGCTGTTGTTGGTGTGCCTTTGGGTGTTGTAGGTGGAGTTTTTGGTGGATTATCGGTTGGATTTGGTATTGCCGCTAAAAGACTTTCTGGTAAAGTTAGTAAACACGAACAAACCGCTGCAATTGCAAAATCAAAATTAAACACTATTAACGACTTGGTTTCAAAGGCTTTGAAAGATAATGTTATATCTGATCAAGAATTTTCTATAATTTTAGCAGAGTTGGAAAAGTTTCAAAAACTAAAACTAGAAGTTCGCCAAAAATTTAGGAGAGATACAGAAAAAAACTTAAACATGTCTCAGATAAGAAGAGAAGTTCGCGCAGATCTATTAAAAGAGTTAACCACTCCCGCTCATTAAAAATTTCATATGAAAGAACTGATGTGGGTTGCAATTGTTTTGCAGGTATTAGAAAAGAAATTAATTAATACTTTACATCTTATTCCAAATATAAAGACGTGAACTAACCGGAGAAACACAAAGAATAAGATGTTATTAAACGATTTCAAAACCCGGTATCCAAACGCCAATCTTGATAAATTTTCATTTGTGAATGATTCATTTGGAGGATATATTAAGTGGAAAGTTAATGGAACAACAATCATGTCTAATGATGACCCAACAGGGAAAACCTGGACCGATGATCTTCCTTCCAATTTGAAAACATTATTATGGCAAGATTTAGGGTTAAGTTCACCCGAAGTAGTTTCATCTTTCCCAAAGAGTTTATCGATAACAATTCGAACTTATCCTATACCAGCTATTAACTTTGATGATTTTACAACTGATGTAACAAAAATGCTTACCTTTCTGGATATATACGTTTCAAATACGAAGAAATTCACAGCAAAAATGAGAAACATATTTACATCGCAAGTTATAACATTCAAGTTTGGCAAACAAAGTAGAAAATGGCTGAACGGGCCTGATATGAATTATTGGCCACAACAACTTAACTTTGCAGTATGGTGCGCAACATCTGGTTGTGGTATAAGTCCTTTCGAGAGTCTAAATTATCCCAAAGTAGTGAATAGCTTCATTAAGTTTCATATATATTTCACAATAAGGCGGATATTGTATGAATTGAAACTGCCTTTACCAGATGATCAACCTTTTGTGATAAATAATAATCCATATAATAAAGTTGCATATCAACGATTGTGCGCTGAATTTGGGGTTAGTAATAATTCTGATTTTAGATGGAAAGGTGGTAGAAACGGGGGTTTAGGAGATATATTCCTTGATTATGGTGCGGGATATCATGGAAAAGGTGGAGGATATCAAAATGTTCATGTTGTAAGAAATTATGATCATGAAGCAGATCAATGGCCTGGTGAAGGCGGTAAATTCGCTGATGACGGCGGTAAGAAAGAAAAGGGAAATCTAATATCATTTATCCGTAATGATGACTTTGCTGATTTTAAATATGCTTGGTTTATTCCCGCAAGTGGGTATGGACTCACTAAAGCTGGGCTCGGAAGATTGAATCGATCCGCCGAAGCTTTTGTTTACTGTATATTGGGGGCACAAGTTAACACTAGAAACTCGATTTATGGTAATGGTGGCGGAGCAATCGAGACGCAACAAGAATTCTTGGCTTTATTTGAAAGTAGTGTGATTGAGAATGACATTTCTAGTTCCATACAAAGATATCAATTAGCTGTACAAGAAGCGAAATTGCGGCTTGATTTAGCTATTGCCCCAGGTTTGTGGTTGATGCCGAGTAATATGATCATAAACACAGAAAGCGTGGTTGGATATAATAACAAACTTATGAAAGCGACTGGTGATATGAAATTTGGGGTGAATAATTCGCTAAACATGGAATCAAAACCGGTTGGAATAAGTCATAACTTAGGTTCTTCAAAGGTTGTTTTACCTCATTTAATAGTTGAGACAAATCCAAAACCAAAAATCCCCCCAACGCAAAATGAAAAGTCAGCCAAAGGCCAGGACGTGACTATGCAACATGAAACCAATCCACAAAGCGAGCATGAATTGCGTATATTAGCATTTATAATTATCAGCGGAGGGTTAGCGTGGTATCTATTTCGGTAGATGACTGGATTTTTCAGCTTACGCGTAAGTCGTTTTTTATCACAGGTTAATTAACATAACAATTTTTTCCAGCTTACGCGTAAGTCGTTTTTTTTTTTATCACAGACGGTGATTATAGAAATTACGGCGTAGCCGGTCCGAGCAAAGCTCAATTTAAAGATGAATATGGTGTAATCAAAACAAAATGTTGAGTATTACCATGTATGAGTCTGAAACAAGGATTTATTTAGATCCGCCGCTGAAAAATCTTCGGGAGATACAACTCCTTGATTGTAATATACAAACCAAAAGATTAATTAATTTCAAGGATCAGCAGATATTGTTTAATGATGAGAATCAGCCTCTGATAATAATACAACCCGGTACATATTCGTTGCGTGATATTCAGTCGACCTTTCTTAATGATACCGAAAAGGCAAAGATAACAATCATTGAGACAGACACTGTTGACTATCTATATTCAAATAAGAACTTTAACATTAAACTTACGAGAGGGTTGGCGGTTGGTTTAGGTATGCCCAGAGTTATAAATCCTGGTAAATTATACCCTATAAATATACAGATTAAGGAGCCGTTGAGACTTATGTGTAGTATAGTGGATAATAAGTCGTCATATATGAATAAAACAAAATATGGTGAACTTGTGAAACTCTCGCCATCAACCCTTCTTGCAAACATACCCTCAAAAGATTATCCAACAATTCCAGTTCGAAAATATGAGAGTCTCATAAACCACTTTGATTTAACCATCTTAGATGTTGAATGGAAAAAACTTGATCTGATGGGTTCTCCCATAAATTTTAGTTTAAGATTTAGATAAATTTTGTTATGTAACCATTATTAGGTTATATAACATAATTAGTAGTAAAGGAAATATAAGATTATTCATCCGGTAAAGAATTATAAATTTCTTGCTCCTCAATATCATAACACCAATCCACAACTCTTTTTGGGTGCCATGCTGCTACCATTAAATCATTATGTAAATCTTTGTAGAATTTATTTTTACGTAATACTTTATCTGTGTTTGTATATACACATGCCCAAAAAGAATCAATAATAACTTTTTTATTTATTAAAGCTTCTGTAAATTCTTTTGATTCCTCGCGGTCATTTAAAAAATCATTAGAAAATTCATCAGATGGGAATATAACACTCATATCACATTTTGGGGTAAAACAAAAACAAAAATAATATTTAACCCCATTATCTTGAGTATAATTAATTTGAAAATCAACGGTTTCTCTTTTACCTTCATCCTCATATTTAATAGAAAGCGCTTTTGATAGTGTGTATAAACAATCTTTTTTTATTAATCTCAAAAAATCCATATTATTAATTTTTTCATT
>OX453282.1:140000-325000 GCA_949710005.1 Ricordea florida | reverse complement strand
CAAGTAAATGTTGACATACTTCTTGCCCTTCCCAATACTTCTACAACTCCATTCCTGTTAGTACTAACACTTATATCAGCAGAAAAGTCCTACATGCGATGTTTCTTATCCTGGTTGGTCACAGAAGTTCTTCGGTTTCACATCATGGATTCGTCATTTATTCTGTTTTCAGTAGTCGTTTCGTTCAATAACAAGTACTCATTTCGCTCATACAAATTCTCATTCAAGTGCTCATTTCGCTCTATGAGTTCTCATCAAAGCTTACTACATTAGCAAGAGATTTTCTCATCTTCAGATCACTTTCGAGCCAACTGAAATTCATATACTGCTTGTAATCTTGGGGGCGGTCGATGTCGGAAGAGCGAATAAGTTATCATTTGGTCACGTTTAGCGCCTGGCCGAGTCAAAGGCTCATGAAATTCAGTCTCCAAGTTGGCCATTGTCCTAACTGAAAACATTTAAACTCCTTTTGGTTTCAGTAAGACCGCTAATGAGGCCCTGTTAGTGAGGTTCTTTATGTCGCGCGTCTGAGTTTCAAACCTTTTCACGTCGCAATTTCGGAAGGTCGAAGGTTGCTGTCGTAATTTCCCGTGAGCGACTCGTCGTTCGTCGCCATTTCAGCTTCTTCATGTCGCCGTTTCAAGGCTATGTCGCTTGTCGGAATATACCCCTAACAGGGCCTCGCTAATCATCCTCTTAAGCTACAAAATCATTACAAACTCTGGCAACGGTACGATACACTTTCAGCGTGAACTTTGATCAACAGACTTCGGTGACGACAATTGTCGTCTTCATATCGGTGCTCCCGAGTTCTATCCGACTTATTACGAAGAGTGTCTACACTGGAGTGAGTGAGTGAGTGAGTGAGTGAGTGAGTGACAATTTGCATATCGGAGTCCCCACAAAAACTCGCAAATACGCTTCGCGTATCCACGAGTTAAAAAGGGTGGAAGAAGCTAGAGATAGATTAATCAAAAGGGTTGGTGAATTAGAGAGATTAGCGGGCGAGAATTTAACTAGAAATGAAGAAAGAATAAGAGATTTGGAAAGTCAGAATGAAAAAATCAGGGAAAAGATGCCTCTGAGAGATAGAGTAAGAAAGATCTTCAAGAAATATTACTTCACAGTATTTGCGGTGGTAAGTGCGGTTGCTCTGGTTATTGACGTCATAGTTTCGAATCATTCTAAAGGTTTGTCGAGGTTGGGCACTGGTGTGGGGAATGGGCTGAAAGCGATTGGGAAGAAACTTGGTGAAATATTGCCCGGAATGGTTGGCGCGATTGTGAGCTTCCTTTTCAAAACTGCGGGAGAAGTTATTTCCTTTCTCGGGAAGAATGCTTGGCTATTGATCGTCGCCGTTGTTGTGTATTTCGTTGATTATAAATGTGGAGCTATTGCGTCAAAGAGAGAAAAGAGACGGAATGTGTGCCTGGCAGTGAAAGGTATAGTAAAACTTCTAATGGGAAATACTTGATGAAATGCAAATGTTCTAGCTGCGGTATAACAAAGACCAAATTCCTTTCAGAAACAGACTATAGATATTTAAAGAATTCTAAAAGATAATCTAAAATGCTGAATGTAACGATGTTCAATTCTGAAACTCGAGTTTATTTGGATCCTCCTTCGGATAAGATTAGAGAGATACAGCTTCTAGATTGTAAGATTCCCAAAAGATTGGTGAATTTTAAAGAGCGACAAACCATTTTCAAAGAAGAGAATCGCCCCTTTCTTATCGTTCAACCTGGGACCTATTCATTGCGGAGTATTCATGCGATCTTTCTTAATGATACAGAAAATGCAAAGCTCGCCATAATAGAGGCTGATTCGGTAGATTATCTATATTCGAATAAAAACTATAAGCTTAATCTTTCGAGAGGTTTGCAGCTTGGTTTGGGCTTGCCGGAAATTATAATGCCAGACAGATTATATCCGATAAGCATACAGATCAAGGAACCTTTGAAACTAATTTGCAGCTTGGTGGATAATCGAGTGTCATATATGAATACAGGCAGATTTAGCAGCGAGGCGGTGAAAGTTTCTACTTCATCTCTGCTTGCTAACATCCCATCCCAGAATTATGCTACTTTGCCGACTCAAAAGTTAAAAGGTCCTATAAATTATTTTACTTTTAGCATTTTGGATAGTGATGGAAAAAAATTAGACTTAGAAGGTTCGGTAATTACAGTTAGTTTACGGTTTTCATAATGATAATTATTTTAAAGCTAAGAAAAACCTTTTATAAACATGGATGAATATACGAAAGTTTACCCAGATTTATCCGCAATAAAGCCAACAGCACCTCCTCCTAATCTATTTACTCCTGATGAAAGGCATACTGATGAAAGTACTTTCAGATTGCATAAATGTTGTGAAGCTCTCGACAAATTAAAGAATGAATTGAAACACTATGATAATGTTCTGAAGAAATATAATAGATCGAAAGGAATGCTCATAAATGCGAGTTCGGTTTGTGGCATCTTATCTGGAGTTTTAGCAGCTTCAGGCCTGGCCAGTTCACTCAGTGGTTTCGGTGTGGTGGTTGTACATCTATAGGGTGTGAACAAATTTCAAAAAGCTTATCCATCAAGGCGACAAAGCATGAGAGTACTGTATCTCTGGCGAAGGCGAAAATAAATACGATAGAAGATCTGATTTCCAAAGCGCTTCGTGATAATAAGATATCTGATGGAGAGTTTTCATTGATTATTGAAGAACTTAAAAAGTTTGAAACTCTTAAGGCTCATATACGAAGAAAGGATCAAAAAAGCCCCTTAAAAAAGTACGATTCCGTGATGCTCAAGAATCAAGCCAGACAAGAAATATTCAGAGAGTTAAGCGTAAGGCAATCACGTTAAGTTTCGAGAAGGTCTATTATTAGTAAAGGTAATCATACGGTTTCGAGTTCAATTTGGAATTAATTTGCACGAGTGAGTTTTTCAAAAAGCTGAAATTGCACGAGCCGCTTCGGCGAGTGCAATTTCAGCTTTTTGAAAAACTCACAAGTACAAATTAATTCCAAATTGAACGAGAAAAGCCGTATGATTACTTATTAATAATATAAGCATGAAAAAATTCGCCTGGAAGATCTCATTGCGGACGGACAGGAAGTAAGCATTTGACGCGGATTTGACACTTTATTTACTGATTGGCTGATGAAGATCAGCTGATAACGCTACGAACTCAAAGCGGTTCGTTTAAAAATAAAGAATATCATAATCCAGAAAATCGATGTGTAATTTGCACTGGTGTTACACTTTTTGCACTGGTGTTACACTTTTTGCACTGGTGTTACACTTGAACTGCACTGCTCTCAGCCAATCAGAATCGAGTAATTTTTTCATGTATATTATTAGCTTAAAAATATCAAATCTTTTATCTATAATCAAGATAGAAGATGGGTTTACTCGAAGATTTTAAGAAAATATATCCGAAGGCTAATCTGAATAAGTTTCAATATGTGACTGATGCCTATGGTGGATATATGAAATGGAGAACAACGACTGTGATGAGTTATAATGATCCGACTGGTGAAACTTGGACACAGGATCTTTCTCAGAATTTGAAGAACGAATTGAATGTTGATCTAGGTTTGAGAAGCTTAATGGTGAGTTCATTCCCAAAAAGCTTGACCTTGACGAATGAAAAATATCCAATACCTGCGGTTGACTTGGAGGATTTTGGTTCTGATCTTACAAATATTTTATCTTCATTAGATATCTATGTCTCGAAGACTCAAAAATTTACTGCCAAGATGCGGAATGTATTCAAATCTCAGGTTGTGACGTTCAAATCTGCGAAACAAAGCCGAAGATGGCTGAATGGTCCTGACATGAATTATTGGCCGCAGCAGCTCAATTTCGCGGTTTGGTGTGGGACTTCTGGATGTGGGATTAGCCCTTATGAAAGCCTGAATTATCCTAAAGTTGTGAATAGTTTTATTAAGTTTCACATCTATTTCACCATTAGGAGAATATTGTATGAATTAAGTGTGCCATTGCCGAATGAACAGCCTTTCAATATCTCAAACAATCCCTATAGTAAAGTTACGTACCAAAGATTATGTAGAGAATTTGGATTGAGAGATAATTCTGATTTCAGATGGAAAGGTGGAAGGAATCACGGTTTGGGTGATATATATTATGGCACTGGATATCAAGGTAGAGGTGGAGGATTTCAGAACGTTCATCTGATTCGGAACTATGATACTGGAGCGAATCAATGGCCTGGTGAAGGTGGTAAATTTTCAGATGAGGGTGGAAAGAAAGAGAAGGGTGATTTAATTTCATTTATCAGGAATGATGATTTCTCAGGATTTAAATATGTCTAGTTTATACCTACTGCCGGAAATGGATTAACGAAGGCTGGACTTGGGAGATTGAATAGGTCTGCGGAAGCTTTCGTTTATTGTGTATTAGGTTCACAAGTTAACACGAGAAATTCAATCATTGGGAATGATGGTGGGGCGATTGAGACACAGCAGGAATTTCTATCTTTATTCGAGAGTAGTGTGATTGAGAATGCTATCACGAGCTCGGTTCAGAGATATCAAGAAGCGAAATTACGGCTTGATTTGGCGATTGTGCCTGGTGTTTGGTTGATGCCTAGTAATATGATCATAAATACCGAGAGTGTGGTGGGGTATAATAATAATCTGATGAAGGCTACGGATGATATGAAGTTTGGTGTTAATTTAGACGTGAATCAAGAGATGAAGATGGTTGGGATACAACATAATTTAGGCTCTTCGAAGGTTGTGTTACCTTATGTTGAAGAGATTGCGAAACCTGTAACTATAAAGAAAAAGAAACCTGAGATTGTAAAGGATGTTGGAGAAAGTTCACATTTACGAGCTCCCTGTAACCCGTTTGGTTCCTAATTTAAAGTTGCGATTGCCTCAGGATCGGCATAGAGGTGTGTTTTTCATAATCGATTTATGTATTGCGATTGTTTTCGATTACTTGGTTGGCCTTTGGCTGTGATTTCATAGTCCAGTGATTTCTATTGTTACGCAACTCCATTCTCTACTAACTATGGTATAATTATGTACCTTAATTTCAGTTTTTACGTGTTCGATTATCAATTAAAGTCGCCACTTATTACATGGTCGTTGTGGTCCTTGAGGATTCGAGCTCAGGACCAACCTATCGCCGCTACAATCTTTTTGAAGAGCAACATGATCATCTAAGCTTAGCAGTTTTCTAAAGCATTTTACATCATCTGCATAGAGAGGGATACTTGTATCAGCACTGATGTCAACAGCAATATCATTTATGAAAATAAGGAACAGAAGAAGTCCGATAATTCAACCTTGACGGACACCGAATGGAACGCATTTCCAGTGAGCTGCATACCCTTCAATGACAGTTCTGTGACGCCTATTGGTTAAGTAACTTCTGAACCAGGCAAGGAGGGGATCCCTTACACCAATCATTTCCAGTTTATAGAGCAGTTTTTCATGAGTAACTTTATCAAATGCCTTTGCCATATCGAGGTAAATAACATCTGTCTGTATGCCATCATCGAGGGATTTTGCGATAGTGTGCACAAATTGAAGGAGCTGTGTGTAACACATTTTCGTTGTTGTCCTAAATCCATGCTGATGAATATAAAGAAACTAGGAGACATGATATAATCTTGAGTGGACTTGTCTCTCAAGAACTTTAGATAGTATAGGTAATAAAGCAATACCACGGTAGTTGGAGACAATGTCTTTTTGATCAGCTTTAAAAACAGGTGTAAGATTACAGTCCTTCCATTTGTTCGGAAAGATGTCATCGTTTAAAGATTATTAAATATACTGGCGATAGAGTGACTCATTTGAGGAGCCAGTTCCTTAAGGAGGCGAGAAGGGATACCATCAGGGACAGGGCTTTTTGAAGGGTTGAGAGACTGAAGAGTTGACATAACTTCAGATTCAGACACAGTAATACTGGAAAGGCACACATAAACAGGAAATATTGCATGACAACCAGGTGGCGGAAGCTGATCATCATCATGATTAAATACTGTACGGAAGAAGTCATTAAATAAATTAGCTTTATCTGTGCAGTTAGTAACAGGAACAGGATCAATTAAGTCTCTCTTGATAGCAGGAGGAAGCTTGTGAGCCTTGGTTTTGCAGCTGTAAAAATCCCAAAACGTCTTGGGATCAGTCTCAACATTATCAGCCAACTTTTTTACATAAGCATTGTACTTAGAGCGAATGAGGTTCTTTACTGACATCCCTTCTTAACAACTTAAATTTATCAATGTGGACTTGATCTTTTGTTTTGAGTGCCCTACGACTTGTCTCGTCTTTTCTTCTACACAAGGCCTTTACCTCAGCATCTATCCATGTTTCTTGGAGATTTTATTTGTGGGTACAAAGGTCTTAACTGCCGCCCAAAATATATCTTCTCAGTTTGACACAACATTATCCACATCATCGTCCAGCGTAGCAACATGCCAAGGGATAAACGAGAGTGTTCTTTTAAGCTCATCAAAGTGAGCCTTTTTATAATTCAAGACTTCCTTGGACGCTGGTCTCAGATTATTAGAAGAAAGATGAATTTTAAAAGTATGCAATTATGGTCTGAGTCCACAGCTTGAAAGGAATGAACATCTGAAATAAGGTCTGGAACAGTAGTAAGCACCAGGTCCAAAATGTTATTATGATTATGAGTACGGTGGAAGGTTACTTGGGTAAAAAATGAATCGTTCAAAAGTTCGTAGGCATCTAAATAGATTGGCTCCAAGGAAAGTGGAACTTGGTTGATCCAATCGAAGTTAGGAAGGTTAAAATCCCCTGCAAGAAACATTTTGTCAAATTTATTATCGATAATGGCGAGTGAGTCACGCAAAAGTTGAAAATACTTAACGCCAATATTCGGCGGGCGATAAACCTAACAGTTCTATGATTTTTTTGATTTGCGGCGTTTGGGTTGCTGCTACTTCGTTACTTATGTTTGGAATTCCGATCGCCTTTATTGAATACTTCTTTCCGTCGTCCAAAGAGGTCACGGGTACTCGATACTCCTTGGTTTTCATGGTTTCGTCTTGACCGCCGACCTTGGCTATGGTCACCGACGTATCCTTTCCCTTGAGCCCCAGAATTGCAGCTGTGTCGTCTCGGATGAGACTTATTTGGGCCCCAGTGTCGAGGAGCATATTCCCGCGTTTCTGTATGCCGTTTTGACCGCAGACGCTTGCGGAAATAACTGGAAGAAGCCTCCCTTGGCCTCGAGTGGCGATCGATACTATCGATCGACACTCGACCGACTTATCGATCGAGTGTGGTTGACACGCGATCGACATGTCGGTCGTGTTTCGATAGACAGTCGGTCCATATGTCGATCGAAACATGGTCGACACTCGCTCGACAAGGGTCGATCCGACTCATGTGTCGGCCGGCAGCATCCTTATCGCGACGGCCGATAGGCTGTCGACTCTCGACCGATACTCTACCGACGCTCGGCTGACTTTTATTAGTTTTCAACCTTTATACCTTTTTATCTTAATAGTCAATTATTGTACCTCTTAGTATTACAAACCTCGTCTTTCCGGTCCGTTTTGTAAGTTACGCATCTTCGTTTTCCCCCTTATGGTCTTGCGTGCTTTGACGGCGTATTAGACAAGATAGCTGCCGTTTGAGGAAGGATACTGCTGAGACTGAACTTGCCTGCGTGCAGACGTCTCCTATTTCCTTTGTTGCACGCGGAAAAGGGACGTCTGCGTGACGCCGTCGCTAATCGTGTTCCGGCGTCCCGCTGGCAGGGTATTTGATTTCGCATAAATTATGAAATAGTATCCGCAGACAGAAGAACACATATTGGAACATTCCTTGTCAACTTTTAGAAAGTGCTGTTGCAGATGTTTTCGTAGCATGGGATTTTTCCACGCCGCTGTGGCTATCTGGCCATACGTGCTACGACATAACATCTTTCCCAAGCTTTCCAATCCTACGGGCGGCGTGTTCACTTTTACCTTGCTTGGCCAATGAACCTTTACTTGTACAACAGTTTTACTTTCATCTTGACCTTGTTCACGTATGATTGCTGGTCTAACTGGAGAAACGTTGGGAATAACGTCAAACGAGGGATTAATGTTTTTCACAGGCGTTGAAGAATGAATCGAGCCACGAACGTTTGTACAATAATCTGACGATTCCTCTAAAAGAATTCTCTTCTCATGAGAAACAGACTTTTCCGCAGTTAAATCATGTACCTGTACGGCCTTTTTCTTGATAGGAAGCCCTGCCTTATAGGCTTTGGAGCTGTAGCTTTGAAAATTTCTTCGTCGAGTTTTAAGTTGGTGCGAAGTGCACGTCGCTTTTGTAGTTTTCTCAAACACTGTTTAGAAATATGATGTGATGTGTCATGCACAGTAAATTTTAAAGAAACGAGAACCACTACGTGGAACTTACCGGGGCCCAGTCGCTTTGATTCTCGATAAATTTCACGATGGAAGGTTCACTCAATGTAGATAGCTTTGGTAAGTCGCTCTTATTCTCGATAAGTTTCACGATGGAAGGTTCATTGATCGCTCGTAAATTTGTCTCTCCAAACATTCACTCTTAAATTTTCGCTCATAAACTAGTGCATCGTAAAGGTTGGGGAACGTGTCGTTCCCCAAAAAGCCATAATCTTTCTCTTGACTGTCCTCCATGCCTGGTGCTTTTCAAAATGGCGGATAAGATTTCAATGAGCCAGCGATATATCTCAGTCAGCGATATATCCCTAACAATGTAACGTTGAAAAAACGACAGAAACCGTCTGCATTTTATAACCGGTGCCAGCCTTCGGCTGGACCCCGGTAATAATTTCCTCGTGCACGTTAAATTTTTCCGCGCCCCCGCAGACAACAGAGTCGCCAGTGTTTTAGCCAGAAATGTCAACATAACGAACGCTGGTTTCCGCCGACGGCATTTTTAAAATTCCATTGCAATTATCATTGCTTTCACTCGTAGATTTCCCTTTTGCTAGCCCACTATTTTCAACAGATCCTTTTTGCAGCTATATTATACTTTTAACGTAGGTTTTCGCATGCATTTCTAATGCCATAAACGTTTCTTGAAATTCCCCCATCCAACCTTCCTCGACTTCAAACTCCGCGTCATCTTCTATTAATTTTGCATAATTCTTATGTTTAGACACCAGATTGTCGTACGCTACTCTCACCTTAATACATAAAACTTCTCCCACCTCTGTTTCTGGCCTTTTGCCCTCAATAGGTTGGTGAGCCACTTGCCACATCTCGTGAGGGCTGCCTCGGCAGTCCTCCGTTCTACTTTCGCTTCTGTTAATGGGTTCTCCATTGCGGTATTTCACTCGTGACAGATGCAGTGAGCAGCACCATTTATCCTTCGGGCCAACAGGAAAGCAGAAATCGAATGTTAATGGTCCAGGGGAAAACGGCAACTATGTGTAATCGACTGGGCTCTGTGAATTGTATAATTGTGGCTTTAATTATTCGATCTAAAAGAAAGGTAATACATTGCCGTTCATAACGAATGAGCGAATACATACTGTCAGTAGTTCCAACATTCAGCATTTACACTTACTTCTATGACGATATCCAGTCAGATTACGAACGTAAACTTCTTATAAACACAGGTTACAGGGGTGGATGCAGCAATTTTGTTGACTAGTTTCCACCAAAATAAATTTGTCCATTAGACTGTTGAAAATGTTAAGAGCGTGACACTTATTATTCAGTACGTGGAAATCAGTTAGCTTTATACATTATGATTTAACAGTGACGTCAATCGTATTACCGTAGCAACCAATTCAAGGTGTTCTTGTAGGAAATAACCATGCTTTTGGAAGGAGTTAAGAAGTCGGTTTCGAGACAAGGAGTGATTTACTGTGATCATTACGAGATTGCGAGTGACTAGTGTGACTTGATTGCGTTACAGGTTGTTTCTTCTTCACAAAGGCGGAAACCAACAAACTCCTCGCGAATATTCTTTGAAGAGTCGACAGAGCGAAGGACAAGAGACAGGTTTTCTTTGTTAGAAACGTCCGCTGCCTCGCCAGCCATAACAGAAAACATTATGCTTTGTTTAACTTCGGCGATGATCTCTGAAGACATATAATTCCCCAGTCTCGATAATCTCGTTCTGTATCGTTTTGGATCGGTAAGTGGCATTTCTTGGCGCATTCTCGAGATGTTCCTTAAGTTTTACATCACCACTTTCAATACGAAACTCCAGAAGGGCTTGAAAGTTTCCTTGAAGATTGCTGTCATCAGGGTTGTCATCTCGTTTCCCCCTCAACGGAATGTTGGTTTGACCACAAAAGATTACAGTTTTCACAATCGATTTCATTTTCTCTCGATTTTCATCGATCTGGGCTTGCATCAACCGGTTTAACTGCTGATCAATGGGGGCGGTTTGCCTTCTCACTGCCGCCAAGAAATTCTGCATTGCCATGACAGAAAATTTGTGAATTTCTGACTTTCCGCTGGAATGGCTGTCGAATCTTCCACGTGCCGTCGTTCAAAATGTAAGCGGGGATCGAAACAACTTGTCTAGTTTGGCACCATTTTTCCCACACTCCATTCCGAAACAGACACAAGGCAAACATAATGCGCCACTCCCAAGTGCTTGGAATAAACAAGCCAAGGGTATTTCACGAGCCATTCCTGTCGACAATTTCGCTGCTTTCCAGAGCTTTCTTTCGATGCGGGGAACTCGAACAGTAGATCTGGCTTCCAGACGTTTTCAATAAACCGAAACTTTTCAGAGTCGGTAAACGAGGCAATAACTCTGTACACGGTACCGATATCAAACGGTGAACAATCCTCCTTTTGACAAACAGGCTCCCTGGAAAGTAGTGACGCCATGACATGTCACTCAGATCGAGTAGTTCACGACCAGTGCACGTAATCGTAGCAGCCAATGGGAAAAGACTTTGACTGGTGCACAATTGTGCTCAGCCAGTGGAAGAGAGTTCTGACTAGTGCACAAGAAACAATAGAATATTTGCACTAGTGCACATACATTGAGCAGCTATGTACGGAGGGTGATGGGGGCGGGAAAGGGAAGAGTGAGGACTGGGCTCAGTGAGACACAAGGCGCTGGTCCGCTGGAAGCTGGGCAGTTGGAATTAACAAATTCTGTATTATAATAAAAACACCTAGGACGGATTGGCATCTTGCAATTGAGACTTTCTGGCATGATTTTTTGAATTTTTTTTTTTAAATCTTAACAACTCTGATTAGTTTCTGGAAACTAGTTGCACTAGTCTGTATCCACCCCTGGGTTAGCAAACAGGTCAGCTAGAAGATAGGTCTTCCCAATAAAGCGTGTCATCCCACAGGCGGCCCAAGCTCACAATGCGAGGAGTTTTTTATTTCAATCTTTATGCGAACGTTGAGCGCGCGAAACGTGACACGGTTACCGCCGAGTTCTACTATATACATAGCGACCGAGTTTGGTTACGCGAAACGTGACCTTCGCCTTGCAGTATGTGGGGGTGTTGAGTTACAACGGTTTGAATTTATAAAGGTTTGTATAGGGAAAAACGGTAATCGACATTATAGCTGAAATTTTAGTATTTTTGCAATAAAAATGACTCACCTCAATGCCTTGTTGTCTTTTCTATTGTCATCTCGCTTCTCAGCTCGATCCGAAGCCTTTTAAGCAAGTTATCGCTTTTTGGTTTTCCTCTACTAAGAAAAAAGAAAGGCTATGTACAAACTCGTATTCTGTACTGACCCCCGCTCGAAGCGAAAAAAAACACTGAAATCACGTCAGCCGCCCCAATTCCTCCGCAGAATCATAGTACAGGTTTAAGCGCTCCCTTGCAGTTAAATTCCAAGCCAAATTCATCTCCACAGCGCACGATACAAAGCTCTGAATCGAAGAAAGCTAACTGTTGCAATACGCTATTGCATGTTTAATCAGCCAATGATTGTATAGATGGTTATTCCCAATACGGACCATTCTTTGTTTATATTCAATCAGCTAAAGATCGTGCTAAAAAATAATTATTCATGATGAAGTGTGATCTGGTAGAAAACCGTTAGGACGCCGAAATAAATTTCACTTGTAGGAAAAGTTGTCTTGTTGGGATATTTCCTCATACTGGAAACGTAAAGCACATGAGGAAACATGGTGTCAGGAGTAAAAGTCTAGTCTACGATCTGAAAACCGAACAAATTTATCGCTGATCGACAATCGCAGAGTTCGAGCGAATATTTTTGTGTTCACAGGCCACAAGTTCACCATCAGTGGAAGTTCTCGCGAAAGGACCAATCTTGGATTGGACAAACGACGGAAAACTTCACGAACGTTTCCTAGAATGGAAAAAGAAGGTGTCGATTTTATGCAGAGGTCTTGTGATGACCAAGGCAGACCCAGGGTTTGTATGTCTATGCATTTATCAGTGGTCGGGTGAACGCGGACAAAATATTTTGGACAAGGCAACAAATTCATCCGATGATCGCAAGAAATGGGAAATACATCTCGGGAAGGTGGAGGAGCAGTGCAAACCCAGAGGGAGCAAACTAGTCGTGGCTACACAGTACAAAGTGCTCACTCAAGGTGATATGGAATTACCAGAGTACATCGAAAAGTGCAGACTAGTAACTGATGCATGCGGATGGCCAGAAAACGCGAAGGACATGGCTCTCAGGAACGCTATTCTCCTCGGTCTAAAGAATCCAAACGTTTATCAAAAGTGTTTGGAAGAAGACCAGGACTCGCTTACCGCCGAAAGTGTGATTGAAATTGCAACTCTCTTGTACAACAGCGATCGTCAAAGATCAATTATGCAGACTCTCAGTACAGCAACTGCAGCAGCAACTGCAATACAGCAAGGATCAACACAGATTCACAAAGTGCAAACAAAGCATCAAAAAGGCGGGAAATCAACGGAGTGGTCAAATCGAGACAAAACGTCTAAAGATAAAGAGCATGGTGAGACAAAAAGACAAACTTGTTTTTGTTGTGGAGCAAAACCTGCTCACGCTAGATCGCAGTGTCCGGCCAAGGATGTTATTTGTTACAAGTGTGGAAAGAAAGGACATTACAAAAAGTGCTGCAAGAGCAAAACAGGTAAACAAGGTACCATTGGTGAACCTAGGCAGGTTCAAGTACATGGATTACAAACACCGCTGACAGGAGCCAGTGTCAATCAGACTTCAGTTCGTGATCCTACACAGGACTACCACATGATGTTTGGTCCACAGGTACTACAGGACGACCAGCACACAATGTTTCACCATATTCAGACTTTTCATGTGAAGAGTATTAATGACACCTCAAGCAAGCACATCAAGCCTCTTTAGAGCAAGTGGAGGACCCATATATCAGGTTGAATGCGAGATCGATACAGGCGCAGGATGCAACGTGATGCCTTTGTATCTGCACAAATCTTTATTTGGAGACAAGAGTCTTACCCCTACCTCTGTGCAGATATTCGGATACGGAGAATCCCCTGTAACAAATCTAGGAGCGTGCACTATTGCGATTCATACTGGTCTTAGACAACAGCCACAAATGGCGACTTGTCAAGTGACTGATACTCGAGGGTATCTCATCCTAGGCAGAGAAACAGCCCAGCAAGTCGGCTACATTGCCTTTCCAGAGGTAACCCCACCCTCCTTAACCAGTACGCCGCAAATCCATACAAGTGTTAACGCTCTGCGACCTGATTCCAGTAAGGTTAACAAGCCTACATGCGAGGTGTTGGATGATGCTGTCATCCTGAATGGAAAGAGACACTGTTTGCCCATAACAAAGGAGTACGTGTTATCCGAATTCAGAGATATATTCGAAGGTATAGGAAAACTCCCAGGGGGAAAGTACCACATCCAGCTCAAGCCAGACGCCCATCCTGTACAGCATCCACCTCGAGCAGTACCTGAGAAGAAGAAAGCAGCATACAAAGAAGAGCTTGAAAGATTGTGCAGTTTGGGAATCATTGAATCAGTCCAGGGACACACAGACTGGATCAACAGCGTCGTTCCTGTCTCTAAGCCTGATGGATCAATTCGACTATGCCTAGATCCAAAGGACCTTAACAAGAGCATCAAAAGGAACCAGTACTATACGAAGACTATTGACGAAGTTAGTGCTGAACTCCACGGAGGAAAATATTTTACACTTGTTGATGCCAAGTCAGGGTATTGGATGGTGGAACTGGACAAAGAAAGTTCACTCTTAACTACTTTCAATACTCCATGGGGAAAATACAAGTGGCTCCGACTTCCCTTTGGTCTTAAAGTCAGTGCAGACGTATTTCAGGAGAGGTTAAATGCGGTCCTTAAAGATGTGAAAGGAATCACGGGATGCATTGACGACATCCTTACGAAAGGGATAGATTCCAAGGATCATGACGTGAATCTACTCCAGTTACTTGAAACGGCACGAATGAACGGAATTAAGCTCAATCCAAAGAAGCTGCAGTTCAAAACAACTAAGTGCGATTTCTTCGGACAGACCATCACGCCAGAGGGTATGAAGGTAGACGACAGAAAGGTCGAGGCCATTAAACAAATGAAAGCACCAAAGGACAAGAAAGCTCTGCAGAGTTTCCAGGGAATGGTCAATTATTTGAAACGCTACTCAGGCAAGTTGACGAGACTGTTCGAACCACTCAAACCACTGCTTCGGGAGGAAACGGAATGGACCTGGGACTCTTCCCATCAAGATGCCTTCGATGCCATCAAAGAAGAGCTCTCCAGGACCCCAGTACTAGCGTTCTTTGACCGGAAAGCAGAACACGTTATTCAGACTGACGCTTCCATGAAAGGATTAGGTGCCGTTTTGCTGCAAGAAGGAAAACCAGTGATCTACGTATCCAGAACTCTCACTCCTGCCGAGGAACGTTACTCCAACATCGAGAGGGAATTGCTAGGAGTGGTATTCGCCATGGAGAGGCTTCACAACTATGTGTTTGGTGAACCAGTCAGAGTTCAAACAGACCACAAACCTCTAGAAACGATTTGGAAGAAGAGTATTGCCTCTGCCAGCCCAAGACTTCAACGACTTCTTCTGAGGCTTGCAAAATACGAAATTCAAGTCGAGTACATTTGTGGGAAGGACAACTCAATTGCAGACGCCCTTAGTCGAGTCGACCCTCTCAGTCCAAAACCTATGGACGCAAAGCAGATGGATGTGATTCCAGTGCATCACATCACTTCAACTGTTCCAGCCACAGACAACCGACTTGACAGAACCAGAATTGCTACCACCGCTGATCCAGCCTTGAACCAGTTAAGGCATTATATCTTTCACGGTTGGCCGCTTCAGAGGCAGCAACTCCCAGAAGGATTGCAACATTATTGGAATTACCGAGAAGAACTTGCAGTCGAAGATGGCCTGATATTCAAAGCACATCGACTTGTGATTCCGACTTCACTTAGAGCTGAGTATCTTAAGGATCTTCATGTGGGCCACTTAGGAGAAGAGAAAACTCTGTTGAGAGCACGAGAGACAGTCTTTTGGCCCGGGATCTCGGATGACGTGAGAAATGCAGTTAAATTATGTGACGCATGCATGAAGTACAAGCCTGCTCAACAGAAGGAACCACTGGTACCGCGTGATGTGCCCAGCTTGCCATGGTTCAAACTTGGAGTTGACATATTTGAGCATCGTTCTAACCATTATCTGCTGGTTGCTGACTACTTCAGCAAGTTTCCTGTTGTTAAGAAACTAACCAATCAGACGGCGAGACACGTGATAAGTCTTCTCAAGACAATATTTTCAGAATACGGGGTACCAGCAACGGTGTACGCAGATCAGGGAACCCAGTTCGTGTCTCAAGAATTCAAACAATTTGCCGTGCAGTACAGATTCGAAGTGCAACACTCTAGCCCAAGGTATCCTCAGTCTAATGGTTTCATAGAGGCCATGGTCAAAGTAGTAAAGGGCATAATGGAGAAAGCCGAAGACTCGGGTTCTGATCCACATCTTGCAATGTTAATTTATCGTGCGACCCCAATTAGACCAGGTCAGCTCAGCCCAGGAGAGATGCTTTCCCAGCGGAAATATAGAGCACTCCTTCCCATCCATCAATATCTGCATCCCAATCTAGAGATCAGCAGAGAGGCGCTACTAGCACAGAAACAAGCCCAACGTGATGGCTATGATCAGACAGCCAAGAAACTTCAAGATCTACAACAATTTCAGAGTATCCGATTCCAGTTAGATCCCAAGAAACCAATCTGGCAGAAAGCCACGGTGGTACAGCAGCCAAATGAAAGTTCGCCCAGGCGATATGAGGTACAGGCTGAATCCGGTGCTCGCTATTTCAGGAATCGTCGCCATATTCGTCCAGCGATTGAGATCCAACCAGAAGAATTAAATCAGGTCCCATCAATTCCCGGAACCGAACCAAAGTCACCGGTACCTGGACTTGTCAAGCAGCCCAGCTCAACAACAGCCGATGTTTCTGATCAGCCATTGCCCAAACAGTGTGTGCCGGGAAAGATCCCGGTCGGAATTGCGTTGTCTCGTCCACGACGAACTATTAGACCACCAACGAGACTAACTGAACATATCTAGAGACACTGTAACAATTTAAGAGAAATGTACTTACAGTGTATCGTATAAATAATTGTGTTTTGACAAATTTTCGGATCAGCATCTCAACTGAAGCACATACGAGGGTATGAAATGTGTTCCAACTTTAGAGTACACACAGGTGCAAGAATCCTATGCTAGGTTTCTAGTCAATTATGTCATTATCTCTAAAAGAGGGGGGATGTTGCAATACGCTATTGCATGTTTAATCAGCCAATGATTGTATAGATGGTTATTCCCAATACGGACCATTCTTTGTTTATATTCAATCAGCGAAAGATCGTGCTAAAAAATAATTATTCATGATGAAGTGTGATCTGGTAGAAAACCGTTAGGACGCCGAAATAAATTTCACTTGTAGGAAAAGTTGTCTTGTTGGGATATTTCCTCATACTGGAAACGTAAAGCACATGAGGAAACACTAACCATCAGGAATGAGTGATCATGCTGCTGGTACCATTCGTGGACACATTCGAAACCCGAGCGGAATGCCGGGCTAACAAATTGACCCTGACCAGGGGAAGGGAGCGCACAGTTCTCGACAAGCCAGGTACTTTGCTCCACGGTCCCCTGGGAAGACTAGACGTGTTTACAAATGTGTACGGTGGCCCACTAGTGCCACTGCTACACACTGTAAAACAAACGCCTTCCTGAATAAAAACTTGCTTCCTCCGTGAAATTGTTCCTATTGTCCATACAAATGTAAGCCTGTTGCATAGAAATTGCCTTTCTCCATAGAAATCAGCCTCCTCCGCAGAAATCAGCCTCCTCCGTAGAAATTGCCCTTCTCCGTAGCTAGAAATGAGGAGAAACTCGTACCTAGAATCCAGACTTCGCTCTGACAGCTGCCTCGTTTGCCGCCATATTTGAGGATGGTGAACTTTTGCAGCTCCTGTGGCGAAAATCTGGGCCAGTATTCCACCCCGAATTATTGACCCCGGGTGGCACGAAATAACAACCACGTTTGTGATCGTTTCTTTTTTTTTGCCTTTGTTTGAAATGTTCGTGCATATTTTATATAAAGCCTGATAAACGCGTCATCGACTTGCAAGCTGCCCTGGCCCTCGCATTTTACTTCTAATGATATACCGAACTTAGCCTTCATTAACATTGATTTCCTCTTCACGAGATTATAACTCTTTAAAAGGTGCGAACACTCATGGTGATACCATGGTAGACCTGTAGCAGATCTGTGATTGTTTTGTAATCATAACCCAAATGGAAATACTCTTCTATTACCACGCTCTCTAACATTTCAAAATTATTTTGTAAATTGAGGCAATAGCAACTGCCCAGCTTGTTGGTAGGACAAGTACCCTAGGATTTCTTGGTATTGCCAAATACCGCAACTAACGTTTTGAGGTGTTGTGCACGCGGATTATGTTTATTTGGACAAAACAAATCATTTTAAATTAATTAAATTAATACAATACGGGAACGATTCAAGGCCTCAAAAACACACTTCTGACAAATTCTTGACCACTGTACTTCCCATAAGGATTTTTCAGGGACAACGCACAAAATTAGCTACACTGAAATATAATACCTGAAATGTGTGGTTTTCATGCCTCTTTTGGTTGGAACTGGCTAATTGGCCTACTCGATCACGCGTTTATCAGGCTTTATATAAAATATGCACGAACATTTCAAACAAAGGCAAAAAAAAAAAAGAAACGATCACAAACGTTGTTGTTCTTTCGTGCCACCCGGGGTCAATAATTCGGGGTGGAATACTAGCCTACGTGTAGCCGCACCCTCCCCCCTCCTCCCGTTTTTTTCCTTCGGGGGGAGGGTGCGGCTACACGTAGGCTAGTCCGACCGCTTTCCAGAATTAGAAGTCACGTGCCCTGCAACACAGGGCATGCTGGGTGAAACTTTGCTGTGTTGAAAACGGCGGACTTTTTGAACATTTTCGCGGCTTGAGAACATGATGACCGTGAAACAATAAGTCGTACCACTCTCGAAAGCAACGACGACGTAATACTTCTGGGTGCAGTTGCCTGCTTTATGCGGAGGGAATTAACTCGTGTAAATGGGTACTTCGAAGTGACTACTCCAGCGTATTTGTCGGGAGAGTTCGAAAACCATTTCCGGATGACCAGGGAAACGTGTCAGTTATTGACACAAGAAATAATGGACACTAGGCGGATTCCAACTGGCAATTCATCTGGGCGGCCCGCAATTTTGCCAGGAAAACAAATACTGCTGTTGAAAAAGACTGAAGTCATTCGACACAAAGCCACAGGCTGAGTATTCAGGAGTGCTCAGTGGAGCCGATATGCAAAATACCCGTTCCTCAGGCATCACTATGCTGGCTGGGAAGTATTGTATCTAAGAAGAATAAATGGCTGGGAATTAGGTACGAATGATTGCTTGCTGGCTATTTTTTCTACCGAAACTTCTGTTGGCTGGATCATGGAAGATGACACTACACGCCCACTTCCTGGCTCGCAGCCCCTTTGAAATTTTTCGCAATTTGTTGGGAAAATGACAATTTTTACCTGTCTATTATCAACGCCCTGTCTATTGTTAACGTCAGCCATGGCGCGCTTAAAATACAGGGATTCATGCGCATGGCATTTGTTTTGTTAAATTGACGCACTACGCCCCTTTATTTAATATCCTACCACCCGCTTTCACCGGTGTGTCCAGAGAGAGCGGCAGGAATCGATCATATCCAAATTTTGGGCTTTAACGTAGACCTTGGAAGTTTTTGGCTCCAGATTTGCTGTTTTCTTGGAGTAACGGGAGCAGAATCTACGTTTTGCGGTAAGCAACTACTTTCTTTCCGCTAATGGAATAGCATAGCAGCAATACTGTATTTCTTTTTCAAACGCACAAGATCAAGCAATTTAACCGCCGTGGTAGTTGCTAAGGTTTTCTCTCTGAAATCTGTGAAAAGTCTAAATTAATAGTGTATGTGATACAGCATAGTACAGCAAGTTAACTAGTCATCAAATTTTCAAGAGCGGTCCGGCTGAGCGTTGTCAGACTTAAACTGCCTTCCGAATCACTGTATTTTGGAAAATCCCTTAGTGCTTGTTAACTAAAATATATCTCTTCCGAATTTTCCTAGATCTTTTGGACCTACACTGATTGAAATCAGTGAGTGGGAAAAGAACCGGAACGTCTCAGCGTAAGAAAAATTTATGTCAAATAGTTTGGCTTGATGTAGCTTGTGTAGCTGGCGTTTTTGTTGGGGAGCGCGCGCGAGTCGAGAACATGAGGGAGCGCGTGGAGATTCGTCGCTCGTCTTCGCCGCGTTATAGCTTGCGTGCTCCCCCAAAAACACAGCCAGCTAAGTAGGCTTGGGTTAATGGCTTCAGGGGGATTTACATTTTTTTTTTGCCTGGTAAATTGTTGTTCGAATCTGTATAGGAACCGCCGGACCAATCGTGCGAGCCACGAAAACGAAAACCGGTTGCCTTTCTCTAGAATTCCATATATGTGTTTATCCGTCAGCAACCTTTCATCTCGAAACTGAAACAAACCTGTCTGGGGTCGTCACGCAACGCTGCCCGCGAGGAATGTTGCTTTCTGTTGAATCAAGGGATTACAGCATTCCGTCGCATCATCCTCTTCTCAGAGACATTAACTGCATCTTTAAAAATTTGGCGAGAACGGCAATGTAAGAAAGGTCATCGACTCCCGTCATTTTTGAAGGTTGGGCGCATTGTAATTTGAATCTTCTTAGTTAAATTTCTCATTGAAAACACTGATGTCACGTTCGGTCTGTAAACGTACACCCAGAGAAATTTGTTCAGCAAAGCACAGTGAAAGGTGTGATAAAACTGTCAAAACACTGTTTGTAGTTGGCTCGGTTTACCCATAGTTAGTCTCCTCTACTAACTATGGTTTACCAAGACGCGTGAAAAACGCCGGCGCGGTAATTGTTCATGTACAGCCCGTAAAACTTCGCCTTGTTGAAAGAAAAATGCATTTGAATACGATAAAAATAAAACTTCGAGAAGTGACTTAAGAAAGCGTAGCTTACTCGGACAACAGCTCTCCGGAAACAATGCTATTCCTGATGAGATTTGCTTCTATACAGTCAGTGTACAAGATATTAGGTCATTTGACCTTGAAGGTTTTGACCGCGAAACACATATTCGTAACCTTCCAAGCATTACATGATCAAGTCGAATTCTGGCTTCACTTGTTCATTATTGGTTAAGCTTTCGAGGATATGACCCTATTTTTTATTTCAAAGATCTTACTTTTCGGATGCTTATTTCCCAATCGACAGGCGACAGAACGCTGCTCTAAAACACAAGTAGCGCTCTTTGTAACTCCCATTGCGTGCCTACATTTGACGTCATAATCCGGGACATTTTCCATGTGCTCAGTCGTAGAAGAACTAGTCGCCATGTTTTGCGTTGGCATAATTTGTTATTCAAATCGTTGAGTTGTGGACACTTTGAATTCGAAACAGTCGGTAAGTTCTGTCGTATTCTGTGTGTGTTGTAATTTTGCTCGTTAAGGTGTAATTTCTTTTCGTAGAAAACCTGCTTATTGTCTAATTGGATGTTTACCCGATGTGATGACTGGAAAAGTTGTGGAATTGTCAATGGAACATTTGTAAATAAATGGTTGAGTTTTCGCTTTCGAATCTTACGCATATGGTCCTGGGAATTGCGTAACAGTTTTCGACTACTTCGACTAGGCGGTGGAGCCAGATTCATTCGGTAAAACTTTGGAAGTTTGACTTGTTTCGTGCGAGTATTTGGAAGTTGTTGGAAGTGGCGAAGGATCTTGCGATTTTGGAACACTCCAATTCTGGAATTATGGAAGGTGAATTTGAGTTACAGTTGGATTCTCCGTATCTTGAAGCGAGTGATCGTGCACTCATAACCGTATTAGGCGATTCAGTGGAAATGGAAGAAGGAAGCGGCGCCAGAAATATTCATGTTAATACGCACCACGTGGATCAAGACGTCCAGGGGTATTTGAATGAGAAGAAACGCGCTCTGAACAAGTCTCGCTCTGGCTATGTTGGAAATCTGACCAGAATAAGCAATGAGATTACCCGTTTGATGGAACACGGCGGCACTCAGGAAGAAATCTCAAAGGAAATGGAAAATCTCAATGATGCATGGATCAAATTTGTTGATGCACATGATAAATATTGCAAGTGTTTGGACTCTAGCGTTGACACTTTGGCGTTGGAAAAGGCTGAGCAAGCTTATAAGGAGCAAATGGAGCGAAAATTAAATCTCGATTCCGCTGTGAAATTTTGGCGGCCCGCGTATCAACACAACAGTGTATTTTCAAGCTTAAGACCTAAAGGTCCGGGTAGTGACGTTTCCAAACCAAGTTCAAAGTCATCTACGCGTACGATGTCCCGAAAGAGGGAAGCCCTGGCCTTAGCTCAGCTTAAAATCCGCCAGTTGAAAGCTCGTCAACGATTGGACAAAGAAGAACAAGAAATTCGAAAGAAAAGAGAGTTATTGGAAGCCGAAATAGAGGCAGAAAAGGCTGAAGTGTCACTACGAATTTATGAAGGAGAAATAGGAGAAGAGAGAAGAGACATTGAGTTAGTAGTCAGTCGTGACGAAGAATATTGGCACCCACCTAAATTGGAAGGCGTGGCTGATCCAAGAGGTACTTCAGAGCCCCTTACAGTGGATGACACATCGCCTCTCAAACCAGAAGTCCCCGCCATTCCATCTTTGTCTACGATTAATTATTTAAATGAAACAGTGTCTGGATCATTTACACCACACTCTAAACAGGACACCCTTGTTGTTCCTACCTCATTGCATAACTCAGTTCAGCCAAATGGTTATGCAACTTTGCAACCAGTCTCTCATCCGTCAAGTGACAGACAGCTTAGATTTACGCCCTCATTGGATAACCCTACCATTGGAACTGCTGGTGCTGTTACATCATCGGTGACACCTACAAGTACCACAGTCACAAGTTCGTCAGTTGTACCCGAAGTACAGCCCTGTGAATTGCAGCGCACCACTGCCCACTTGTTAAGTAGGGATTCTACTCCTCTATTTGTTGATTCTGTGGTATCTAGTATTAATTCTTCACAGACATTGTATGGACAGCCTGTTAAAGAATCGTGGTCTTCGGCTTGGCAGATGCCACGGACTCAGACGTCACAAAATGTGAGATTCAGCACAACGCCAGTACAGCAGGTACAGCATTTTGACAGTGGAAAGGAAATGGTGAAAGTACTGAGGCAAGTGGTTACCTCGCCAAAAGTCGAGTACCTCAAGTTTGACGGAGACCCACTCAGATATGTGATGTTTATTCATAACTTTGAAACTTATTTGGAACAGGACAACCCTGACGACTCTAGACGGCTACAGCTACTGATCCAGCACTGTACGGGAAAGGCAAGAGAGGCAATTGAGAGCTGTGCAAATTTACCTGTTTCTGATGGTTATCGAGTGGCAAAGGTAACATTGCGCGAGAATTTTGGAAAGCCGCATATAATTGCTGATGCACAAATTAAGAAGCTGCTACGTCTGCCTAGCCTGAAGAATGGGGACGGACCTTCCTTACTGGAATTTGGTAGACACTTGGACACTGCTAATCGAACCTTGACTGGAATGGGCACTGACTATGTGGCTGACCTTAACCACATGAATACTTTGAGAGAGCTCACTAAGAAGTTGCCGATGTTCCTCCGTGCAAAATGGACCGAGTGCGCTGGGAAAATTATTGTCTCAGATCGTAGACCTAAGTTTCAAGATTTTGTGAAGTTTATCAAAGAAAGAGCCAAGTTGGTGGACAATGAGTTTGGACACGACATGAACACTGGGCCCTCTAAAGAAGCAGTTTTCAGAAGAAGTAAGGGAAATCAGAGCAGACCTCTCCCAGACTCATCAACATTCTTGACTGGAACTGAACCAAGACGTGGTCGTCAGTTTGAACATGAGAGAGGACCAGATTTTGTAAACAGGCAAGCTCCTTGTCTGGTTTGTTCTGGGCGACACGAAATATGGAAGTGCGAGAGGTTCAGAGGTTTCACACATGAAGAGAAGAGGAAAGTTGTGCAACAAGGTGGACTTTGTAACAAATGTCCTGTAACGGGGCATATTGCTAAGGAGTGTCCTAAAGTGAATTTCAAATGCCAGAAGTCTGGATGTGGAGGTAATCACCACACCTTAATGCATCGTTACACTACAGCAACTGGAGGAGGACCTAAAACTGGAACTGGTCTTAAAGAAAACAAGGTTGATTCAAACAATGGCAATGCTGAACAACAGTCACAAGAAAGACGAGGAAATGCTTTGCCTCATAATGTTACTGGGGCCGGCAACGATGGAGAAACCGCCGTGGCGACAACTGGGGCCGGAGAAAACCGAGTGTGTCTTGGGATCGTGCCAATCAAAGTTCAAGGAAAAGGCGGTGACAGGATGGTTGAAACATATGCCTTGCTTGACAATGGTTCGGAGGTGACACTGTGCCACGAAAGGCTAGCAAAAGAACTTAAGCTTGATGGAGATAGACTTCGTTTCACATTGACTGGAATGACGGGTTCCGCGCAGGTGGAAAGCTGCCTTGTAGATTTGGTTGTGACGTCTATAAATGAGTCAGCTACTGTTGAATTGTTGAATGTGAGAACAGTCAATAACATGCCAATTTCTACAAGTTGCATCGTGAAGAAAGAAGACCTTGCTCGCTGGCCTCACCTTCGAGACATTGACATTCCGGTGATAGAAAATGGAGAAGTTATGCTGTTGATTGGTCTGAAGGAGAATCCCGGCTTGTTCCTTCCACTTGAGTGTAAATCTGGTGAACACAATGACCCGATAGCTATCCGATACAGCTTAGGATGGACGGTGATGGGTCCAATGGAGGATCAGAAAAGAGATCGCAGTTATTCTATGAACTTTGTCTGCACGAAAGAAAGTCAGTTGACTCAAAAGGGAGTCCACCACAACATCGAGCCGTTTGAACATTTGTGTAATGAAACTCTCCTTGACAAAGAAACTGGTGTAGTGGAAAGAAATGCAGATTTCACAAGGAAGCAAGAGGAAACTGTTTGTGGAGAGAAAGGACAAGACAGCAATGAAGCAAAACGTCAAATGCATGTGAACATCCTTCAGCCAAAGGAAGATGTTAAACATGACACTGATAACGAAATCTTGCATCGCCAACTCGAGCGGCTTTGGAAAACTGATTTTGAGGACGCTGCTGTTGGAGACACCCTTCCATCAGTTGAAGACAACAAAGCCTTGAACAAGATGGAACAATCCCTGCAAAGAGTGGGTGACCACTTCCAAGTTGGCCTGCCATGGCGTGAAGAATCACCATATCTCCCCAACAATAAACCAATGGCAGAACAAAGGTTACGACTTCTGAAGAAACGATTGCTTAAAGATGAAGATTTGCTTACGAAGTACCAAACCACGATGGAAGAGTACATAGCTAAGGGACATGCCCAGAGAGTTCCAAGAGAAGAGTTAGATGCAGGAGAACGACCAGTGTGGTACCTTCCACATCACCCTGTGACACACCCGTTGAAACCAGGAAAAGTCAGAGTGGTTTTTGATTGTGGTGCAAAGTACCATGGAACTTCCCTCAATCAGCAATTGTTACGAGGCCCTGACTTAACGAATTCATTAGTAGGAGTATTGATCAGGTTTCGCCAAGAATTTGTTGCCATGGCAGCCGATATTGAGGCTATGTTTCATCAAGTTTACGTTGACCCTGAAGACCGTGATGTATTAAGATTCCTTTGGTGGCCCAATGGAGACTTGAATGAGGAACCACAGGAGTACCGCATGGTGAAACACCTATTTGGCGCGACCTCGTCGCCAAGTTGTGCGAACTTTTGCCTAAAGAAAACAGCATCGATTTATCAGGCACAATTCGACCCTGTAACAGTCCAAATCGTGAAGAAAAACATGTATGTTGATGATTTGATGAAATCTGTCAGTTCACCCGAGATTGCGTTAAGTCTGTCTGCACAACTACGAGAATTGCTGGCGAAAGGTGGCTTCAGGATGACAAAGTGGCTTAGCAGTGACCGGAACGTGTTAGCTGGAATACCAGAATCAGAAAGAGCAAGTTCAGTTGTCAACCTGGACATAGAAGATTTACCGACTGCGTGTGCGCTTGGTTTGAAGTGGAACGTTGAAGCTGACAAGTTTGTCTGGGAGGTGTCAGCCAAAGTTCGGCGACTACTGGAAGAGAAGCCGATGACCAGACGTGGAGTCTTGTCAGTTGCGAGTTCGTTGTTTGATCCCCTTGGTTTCATTGCCCCCTTCATAATGAAGGCCAAGCTATTGCTACAAGAACTCTGCCGAAAGAAGCTAGGATGGGACAGTGCCATTAATGAACAAGAAAGGGTCCAATGGTTACGCTGGCTGGAGGACCTTCCAAAATTACAAGGACTTGAAATTGATCGATGTTTTAAGCCGAAAGACTTTGGCGAAACAAAGAGTGTTCAGCTGCACATTTTCTCAGATGGATCACGTGTAGGGTATGGAGCAGTAGCTTACCTGCGCTTCGTTGATGTCTTCGACAGAATCCATTGTAGCTTTGTCATGGGGAAGGCTCGACTAGCCCCCATCCATGAGATCACTATTCCAAGGTTGGAATTATCTGCAGCAGTTATCTCAGTTAAGCTGAACCAAATCATACGTGAAGAGTTGGAAATCAAGATAGATCGAGTGAATTACTGGACTGATTCTACTACAGTGTTGAAATGCCTGAACAACGACACCAAGCGGTTTCACACCTTTGAGTCGAATCGCCTCACTACGATTCGAAGCTTGTCGTCCACGTCAGACTGGAGATACGTCAACCGAGATGATAACCCAGCAGATGATGCATCCAAGGGGTTAAGGCTTGACGAGATGATGAAGAATAGTCGGTGGTTAAATGGTCCAGCATTCCTTTGGAAGGAAGAAACCTCCTGGCCAGCAATGATTGAAGTGCCCACCTTGAAAGATAGTGACCCTGAAGTCCGAAAGGAAAGCAGAATCTACACCGCTGCTGCTGTGCAAGATTCGATAGAAAGTTTGATGCAGCATTACTCTTCATGGTGGAAATTGAAGAGAGCGTTTGCTTGGTTGTTACGGTACAAGAAATTTCTCCAGCGCAAAATTTGCAAGTGGAAAATTGATGGAGTCCTTGATAGTGCTTCTCCCCTAACAATCACAGACGAGATAGTTGGAAACCTATCCATAACGGAGCTGCAGAGGGCTGAGGAGGAAATTGTTCGACAAGTCCAGAAAGCGACCTTTCCAAAGGTGTTCGAGGCACTTGGCAAGCTCTCACCTGGTGCAAGCGAACGGTTAATGAAGAAGACAACACGGAAAGTGGGCACCTCGATCTTCAAATTGAACCCAAAGTTAAGAAATGGGTTGCTGTCCGTTGGTGGAAGATTACAGAGTGCTCCTGTGGATGAAGATTTGAAATATCCTTATATCCTGCCCAATGATCACCACGTGACGGAGCTAATTATCCAGCACAGCCACAGCAGTGTGGGCCATATGGGTCAGGAATCTGTTTTATCATCTCTGAGAGAAAGGTTTTGGATTGTAAAGGGACGCTCTGCAGTGCGACGTGTATTGAAAAGGTGTGTTGATTGCCAAAAGAGGAAGGCACCAACTGGAGAGCAGTTCATGGCAAAGTTGCCTGAAGACAGGATTACCCCCAACAAACCTCCCTTCGCATATGTCGGTGTGGACTTTTTTGGCCCTATAGAAGTAAAGCAGGGAAGAAGTAGAGTCAAGAGATATGGATGCATTTTCACGTGCTTGACAGTCCGCGCCATACACATAGAGGTTGCAAACACCTTAAATACAGATTCCATGATTAATGCATTGAGAAGATTCATTTGCCTCAGAGGATACCCCGAGGAAATTAGGAGCGACCGTGGAACAAACTTCACTAAAGCGGACAAGGAGTTGAAAGAGGCAATTGAAGAATGGAGTCAGCAAAGGATCGATGGATTCTGTGCTCAAAGAGGAATTCAGTGGATCTTCAATCCTCCAGGAGCGAGTCATATGGGAGGAGCATGGGAGAGAATGATCAGGTCCGTGCGCCAAATCTTGAAGGTCTTGTTGAAGGAACAAGTGGTCTGTGACGAAGTGCTTCACACCGTGCTGACGGAAGCAACCAACATCCTCAACAGTAGACCTTTGACGCGAAACAGTGATGATCCTATGGATGAAGAACCTTTGACTCCAAACCATTTGTTGCAGCTGCGACCATGTCACAGTTTGCCCCCAGGAATTTTCGGGAAAGAAGATTTGAACTGTCGGCGCCAATGGAGACAAGCGCAATACTTGTCAAATCTCTTCTGGAAACGGTGGATTAAAGAATATCTTCCGACTCTTCAGGAACGAAGGAAGTGGAACGAACTAAAGGATAATTTTGATGTGGGTGATGTCGTTCTGTTAGCTGACGAGAACTTTCCGAGAGGTCAGTGGCCCCTTGCACGAGTCATCGAGGTCTTTCGTAGCGAAGATGGACTTGTGCGTTCTGCAAGAGTAAAGACAAGCTGCACCGTTATGACCCGCGCAAAGCGCCAAAGACAAAAGGAGGTGAAAACGACAGTGACAACCCTCGTACGACCAATTACAAAGCTGTGTCGTCTTGAACTGTCAAGTCATTAGTTATTCAGAATCATCTGGAACTGTGATCACACTTGCAAGTAGCACCTTGATATCCTTGACGTACCTGGACAGCATTCCAAACTTGCGGTTGACGCAGACTCCGATCCAAATTTGTAGACCAACATTGGACATTGCATTTGACATTACCAATATGCCTTGAACTTGTGTGGATCTACTTTGGACGTCGACTTAATTGGGTGTATTGACACTCTTACCTAGTGACATTTATCTAAAGAAGTGGACAGTTTGTTTATATTGCTGACTGTTATAAAGTAGCTTCACGGCATTTCACGTTGAATCGCAATGGCAGCAGATAGTTTGTAAATGAAATAGTTTCCATAGGTTTCATTTAGGGGCCGGTGTAACTCCCATTGCGTGCCTACATTTGACGTCATAATCCGGGACATTTTCCATGTGCTCAGTCGTAGAAGAACTAGTCGCCATGTTTTGCGTTGGCATAATTTGTTATTCAAATCGTTGAGTTGTGGACACTTTGAATTCGAAACAGTCGGTAAGTTCTGTCGTATTCTGTGTGTGTTGTAATTTTGCTCGTTAAGGTGTAATTTCTTTTCGTAGAAAACCTGCTTATTGTCTAATTGGATGTTTACCCGATGTGATGACTGGAAAAGTTGTGGAATTGTCAATGGAACATTTGTAAATAAATGGTTGAGTTTTCGCTTTCGAATCTTACGCATATGGTCCTGGGAATTGCGTAACACTCTTGTTTGAATCGAAGCTCAAGATTGCGGTCTATCAGAACAGAGGTAATTATCATAAACATTTTTCGAAGGAAACAAGTCATCTGTCTAACATAACAAAGATTTTTGTCTATTATTTCCAAGATAGAAAGCGTGACATTGTTGAGGTATGACATTCTGACTGATATGCAAGTTAATTCTAATTTCTTTGTTTATTTCCTGCTGCGCAATGCAACCTTTTTATGTTCTCATGCATTGCTTGTTTTGTAACTGATATAAAACGTTTTCAAATCTATTAAAGACGATTTTAAAACAAAACAGATATTAAAACCACGTAAAGTTTACCACCAACTGTAAGTTATGCGCAAGTATATCGATAACTTCATAGTGAAAGAGTAGTGCGTGATTCCCGCTGGTTTCCGTAACACTCGACTAGCATAAAGACGACCCTCGATCGAGGACATTACAATATTTTTAGTCCTCTTGGGCGAACACAGCGACAAGTCCACTTTTCTGTCCTTTGATATGCCTTCCGAGTATTCAACTCAAGCCTTGCAGACCGTGACCGTGTATCTGTTGCACTCATTTAAAGTAGAAAAGAACTTAATGCACTCTCAGACTTCTATATTGTGCATTTTCCGTTTGTGATGGACAAAAATTAGGAGTTTAAAAGTTTGAGGAACAGGAAAATACACGCATTAGTTCTAATGAAAACGAGAGAGAATCTTCCGCGCTCCCGACATGTACACAACCAGTGACGTTACAAGGTTGCTAAACTCGGCTCCAGGTCCCGGACATGGTTTGGCTCCAAAAAAGCCGATTTTTACCACCAAAACGAGCACTTTCCGTTGTGTATTTTCAAAAATAAAGGTCACCATGATTTTAAGCAGGTTCGAAACCATCAATTGAACAAATAAAAAAGAATACGAAAATTTTGTTTTAGTAGCAATTTAAGGAAGAGAGAGGTCGGATAACTTTGATGCAGGTCAATGGCACAAAAAGAGAGTGGAAAGTGACAAATATGTTGCTGCTATCTCTGGAGAAGTTTTAGAAATATGTATGTGGGTCAGTATTAAAGAAACAGGACCATTTAGTAAATAATCTTTACCTTTGAACATTACTTCTTTACTTTCCAATAGAGGAGGCTCTGAGAAGAACCAACTAGAGAGGTCATTCTTGCAGGAGAAGGTTGCTTATTGCCAAAGGCAGCGCCACGAATGGAAACAATGATAGTGTCTTTGTGACTTCTGTTAAGATCTTGCAAAACATCTATGATGTATTTGTGACGTCTGTTAAGATCTTGCAAAACATCTGTGATGTCTTTGTGACTTCTTTTAAGATCTTGCAAAACATCGGTGATGTCTTTGTGACTTCTGCTAAAATCGTGCAAAACAACGAGGATGTCTTTGCGACTTTTTAAGAGATCGTGCAAAACAAAGATGATATCTTGGTGACTTCTGTTAAGATCTTGCAAAACATCGGTGATGTCTTTGTGACTTCTGTTAAGATCTTGCAAAACATCGGTCATGTCTTTGTGACTTCTGTTAAGATCTTGCAAAACATCGGTCATGTCTTTGTGACTTCTGTTAAGATCTTGCAAAACATCGGTGATGTCTTTGTGACTTCTTTTAAGATCTTGCAAAACATCGATGATGTCTTTGTGACTTCTTTTAAGATCTTGCAAAACGTCGATGATGTCTTTGTGACTTCTTTTAAGATCTTGCAAAACATCGGTGATGTCTTTGTGACTTCTTTTAAGATCTTGCAAAACATCGGTGATGTCTTTGTGACTTCTGTTAAGATCTTGCAAAACATCGGTGATGTCTTTGTGACTTCTGTTAAGATCTTGCAAAACATCGGTGACGTCTTTGTGACTTATGTTAAGACATTGCAAAACGTGAAAACCGTTCGGAGGTTGTTTGTGGTTATGCCAGTGTAGTCGAATTCTGAAGATTAATATAAAGTAATAGTAATTTGTTGTTTATTTTATTACAGGTTTTATCACTTGAATCAACCTGCAATTTACTTCGAATGCGAAACTAGAGTTGTTGGTATTAAGGGCAGTATATTGGATGTAAGGTAAGAAAAATTAATCAACTGCTCTTTGATGTTTTTTTTTTTTTGTCAGGTCAGCTTAAATTGCTTTCACACTGTGAGGATCATTTCATAACTGCTCTTTGCATTGTAGCCCATAAAAATAGAAAGTGATACGCGCGTAGGTCCCCTTTCAGATGGAAACTGGTTTTAAAAAATTGGAAAGTAATGGGGGCATAGGTGCCTCTTCTGATAATACGTTTTTGTTTACTTTATTATAGGTTTAACTTTGAATCAATCTTCAATTAACCAGGGAACGCGAAGCTAGAGCTATTGGTATCGAGGGCAGTATATTGGATCTAAGGTAAGATAAAATAATGAAACATTTCTTCCGTTGCAGCTGATATAAAATAAATAGATGGAAAGTGATGCATGAAAAGTTTCCTTTTCTGATGGTAATCTTTTTTACTTCATTACAGGTTTATCTTTGAATCAAGTTGCAATAAACCTGTCATTGGTATTTAGGGCAGTATACTGGGTGTAAGGTAAAGAAAATTAGATAAACATTGTTTTGCATGAAAAGTTTAACTATACTTACGTTTTTGCATTGTTGCTGTCTATTTGTAAAGGTAAAAGGCAGACGAAAAGACACTGTACTTATGGCTTCCATTCACTCAGGTTAGTGACCTTAGGTTCATCATCACTGATGATTCAGTTAAAGCACTGTCAATATCATAGCGTTATAATTTTTACATTTTTTATTTTACGAAATACCAATCATTATATGCTCTTATAAAGATAATGAATTAACGACTTTTTTAAAGAAAAAAGTAGAAATTAAAAATGGTAAAACTTGAATAAACTTCTTAAATTTAGTTAAAACGCGGACAAATAACGCTTTGCTGGGAAATAGTCTATTCTTGTTTCTCAATTTGCTGGCTGGAAAAAAAATTTACATCCCACGTTACTGGCAGAAGGCATTGACTGAATGTTTTTTCTGGCTGGGATTATGGTCCTCAAAGTATCTGCTGGCTGGGAAAAAAGATCCTTCTGACCTAAACTTGCTGGCTCTGAGGAGCGGCTATTTTTTTCCCACGAAAGTTAATTATTAATCATATAATGCTTAAGAGATGTCAGTTTGATGTTCGAAGAAGAAATAAACCTTTTTCGAAAAATTGGTCGTTGGGCACTCCTGAGTATTGATACGCTACTCCGCCCGCCATTGTGTCCACGTGAGCTCAGGCTCGGTAGGGAAACTAAACCCGACATCTCTTGCGAATGGAACACAAAATTTTCGATAATTCCGGAAATTCCATCAAAGAGGGTGCACTCAAAACGTATTCCTAAATTTTCGAAAACTTTTCCCGGCATTTTTACCGTTCCATTAAATTTCGGACCGGAAATCGCCCATAATTAATCCCTGTTTCCTTTGTACTCGCTTCGAACTTTTTCCAACCAACCTCTACTGACTATGTTCCAACGGTGTAAAATTATCGTGCAGAGCCAGCGTTACACCGGTCAGTGTGTTTCTGAACTTCTGAGTAATGAAGATATTCCCAAGAAAGTCTGGGATGAAGCCCAAATGAAGCTTGCAAGTGAGGAAAATGCGGACGAGAAATCGCCATCCAGTTTTCGCATGGATGTGATCTGGGGATATCTGTCATCATTGAAACTAGGGAATGGTAGTCATAAATTTGGTAGGATAAGTGATGTAGCCAAGACAGTTCTTATTCTACCACATTCAAATACAGGTGAAGAAAGACTTTTTTCTCTTATAAGGAAAAACAAAACAGCTTTTCGGCCTCTCTCTCCTTACTATCAAAATGGCCAACAGAGAGTCATTTTTTGAACCACCTGCAGAATTGTTGACCAGTGCCAAGAAAGCCACTTGGAACTATAACAAAGAGCAGCAGTGATCACTAGCATGCAGAGCTAAACTCCAGTGTTTCAGCATTATAACATGAAATTGTTATAGAGTTGAAGAGAGTTGATAATAGACCAATTAAAAGAAAATCTGGGATCTAAATAGTCATTTTTTAAGGGTCACAATTGATATTCCTGTACTGTGAGTGGCCCATTGGGCAATGTAAATGGCACTGCAAGCTTGATCAGAATAGAATATGTCTGCTGGGAAATTGGTAAGACTTACTTTGCTTATAACCTATCACTGCACAAAGACTGCAGTATCTCAGACAGCATCAAACATTCTACTGGCATTGTTAAAATATATATTGGGTTTATGAAACACTTAACATAGCAACATTATTGGAGTATTCAATTAATATCATTACATGTTATTCTGCAGTTCAAATATATGGTCTTTCATATATTCATTTGAATCATTCTTCTCCATCTATGGGTATATTGCGAACTCGTAAAATGACCAGCTCCCAGTTGGCTTGATAGCTCAGTTGGTGGAGTACTGCTCTGGTATCGCAGAGGTCATGGGTTCGAATCCCAGTCAGGCCTGAGTTTTTTTTTCAGGCTTTAAATTCACAGCTGCTTAAGTTGTGTACATAACTGCAATGATCATTTAATGTTATTACATATTAATCCGCAGTTCAAATATATGGTCTTTCATATATTCATTTGCATCATTCTTCTTCATCTACGGGTATATAACGAACTCACAATATGACCAGCTCCCAGTTGGCTTGATAGCTCAGTTGGTAGAGCACTGCTCCGGTATCGCAGAGGTCATGGGTTTGAATCCCATTCAGGCCTGAGTTTTTTTTTTTCAGGCTTTAAATTCACAGCTGCTTAAGTTGTGTACATAACTGCAATGATCATTTAATGTTATTACATGATCAATTAATATCATTACATTATTGGAGTATTATTATCTTTATCCATATTCCAGTTGAGTATTTTGCAGTTATAATGACTGTGCACTGCTCACATTATAAGAAATGGCAAAAAAAGAATTGACCTCTATTGTCACACTACAGACACTCAGTTACAATATTTCATGACGTGAAAGTTCTTTTCTTTTTTTTGCTTCTTGTACAGATCCAGACATACTGGGAGGTTTTGGAAAGAAAGCTCCTCTTTCACAACGGCTTCAAGCTAAACTTTTTGAGTTGCACAAGAAATAATGGTCTACTGACTCCAGAAATACATACAGTTTGTCATACACTCAGTCACATAACTTATCTAAGTTGTAATTACAATAAACTGCATTTGTTGTTGAGTGTATCTTTGATGTACTGTATGTTGGTGCCTCCTAATAATGTATTCATTTCATATATGTGTTATTTACTGGGTGGGAAGTTCGTATGGGAAGAAACTGTGCCCAAGGTCTTGAGGACGGCCTGTGCTCAAGACCAAGGGCGCAGTTTTTTCCCATAAATTGGGCCGACCTAACCCAGTAAATACCTTTTTTTTTTAAGAGAGAGTAATTGCCATAATTGCTACAGCGGGGAAAAAATTTGGCTTGTGGACCATATTGTAAAAAGATGGACCAGTCACACTGGTCACAAGCGCATGATTAGCCAATCAAATTTGATTATTTCAGATTCTGGCCACTCAGATGTTTGAGAAAAAAGAAAATTTGTTATGCACGGGTGCATACAATACTAAGCCCCTGGCATCTCTCACCACTCAGTGGGCACTTGTTCAAGGTAGTTTATTTTTCCATAAATGTGTAAGAGAAAGGCATCAAAAACTCAAGTTATTATGAGTAGTCCTTGAAAAATTTTTTACTGGTAACATTTATCTGTGATATTTACAAAGTGGCATTTTCATGACTTATTTATAAGTGATTTCATAGGAAATACATAGAATGTTTTGGACAAGTTAAATACATCATGTTCAGTAACACAAACAGGGGATAAATATTTGCCCAGCTGGTTCCTTTGCACATATCAGACAGTAAGTGGAAATAGCGTCATCAACAGATTGCAAATACATGTTCACTACTGTTTTACATACTGGATGCATTCTGGCTAGCTGCTGGTTCATGTTTCATTTGCTGTTCGCGCACACGAACCAGTGACTCAAGTGCTCTTGCACGGAACTCAAGTTCTTTTAATTCTGCTTCCTCGTCTACAGCATCTGCTAGATTTAACTGGTTACTACTGAGCTCTCTGAATGGACCTTGGCCAACACTATGATCCACTTAAAACAGAAAAATGTCTCAGTTATGCAGCACAAACACCATTATTGTGGTCTAATTATTTATCAACAGTACTTCTGAAGCTCTATGATTTCCTTTACTTGGACCAGTATGCAATAGTCAATACACATAGAAAGAAGGTCAGATCATACATTGCTTCATACTAAAATTAATAAATAGGAAACATCAGTCAAAACCAAATTGCATACTGTAATGATCAATCCTGCAAACATACATGTATTTAACTGTGGCTAATACACTCACTACCTTTTGACTGGACAAAAAGCAAATGGTGAAAGGAGATTGCAGTAATACATGTATGTTAAAGCTTTACTAAGAACTTAGCAAATAATATTAGTACCATTTTGTGATGTGCTGTTCCCTTCAACAAGTTCATCAATTTCCTGCTGGTTTGGTATTGTTATCATTTCTTGGAAAATAATGATATCCTTTTTCTCTTCTTCTTTGCCTTCTTTCAGTTTTTTTTCCTTCTCAATACCATGTACATCCTAATAATAAAACAAATTTAACTTAATGTTTTTTTTAAAATTTCAATTTCCCACTGAGGCCACTCTCTGCTTAATACAGACTTTATTGTGTCTTGCTATCATGATTATTATTTGATCAATCTTTTTAAACCAAGCAAAATTTGAATTAAATGTCCACAGAGCAGATGTTATACATGTACCTGCAAACTATTTAGCTTCCACAATAAATCCAACTCATGCCCAGTAGAATCTTCATCACTGTCTTCAGAAGATGACAGTGGTTTCCCGCTAATAATAGATTGAAGTTTTGTGTTTGACAGCAGCTGCAACTGTTGATGGCATAGTCTCTTGACTTCTTTGAAGCTCATTTTCTAAGTAGTAAGCAAAATTAATGTGATGGATGAAATCAAGATGTTTACTTAGTACACCATAATAATGTTATCACAGATAAAAAAAGAGGAGCCTAGGAAGACAATTTTTTGTTACAGTTCCCCGAATAATGACCAACCAGGGCATCATTCTGAACCAGTGAGTGCATTTAATTTAGTGCTCACCAAGTTACTGGTCAATATTCAGCCATCATTAGGTTGATTGTATTGTCTAGTATGTAATTAAAATTGGAAAGCTAGTTGAACTAACCATGTGTGGTTATCAGTGGACAGAGCATACAAACATAATGCATAGCCAAGCAATAGGAGTCACCAGTTAACTAGGTTCCCTTGTTAGTGTTATTATACTACATACAGTGTTTTGCTAAGAATATACTTTCTAGTTCTCCAGTCTCCATATCAATACTATGGACCTTCCTGGGTACTGAGCCCTCTCCTGTTCTGTCACTTGTTACAATGATATTCAGACGATGCACTCTCAGGATGGGATGGATGGATCGCCTGAAACCCAAATCACAAACCATACACTACTGTTCCTACACAGTTGTTAATGACTAACATAAGTTAATTTCACCGTTACCTTGAGAATATCTGGCATCAGCTGTTTGACTTCTTTTTTAGGAATAGTTTTAAACAGCTGCAAGTATAGCTCTTCCCTATTGCTGATTAACTCGGCAAGGGGTGTAAAACTCCCACGATCTGTATCACTCCGTTTGTCGCCTGAATCACTTTCAGTGTGAGGAGAAGACTTGGGCTTTTTGGTTTTTTTCTTCTTGCTCCTAAGAATAAAAACACGCCGTATTAAACTTGTGTCATTGACTCACGTTTGTTGAGTTTGATTCTCCGGGTGTAAGTATAGTTCTGAAAAGAACTGTTGTTGATGACGTTTCGACAGTCTGAGATCTGAGTCTGAGTTTTTCAATCCTTTATTGAAAAACCTTTTACCGATGTTTATGCTTCCTCTTTGAGTGTATCTTCTCCTTAGCGGTAACTTGCGTGGAAGAATCTGGTGAAACGGCTTTTCTGTCCATTTTAACTGGTTATATAAAATGAAACTGTTGTACGGTTGAAAACATGACTGACCGCCATGATGAAAACAGAGAGAGAACTGAGGCTAATTAGCAGCCAAGTGACCTCTCTCATAATCAAAGATAGTGGATGAATAGCCTTTGAGATGACTTCGTTATCTGGCTTGTTTCCTTCAGTTTCAAGGTCCTTAACAAGAGTATTTCGAGTTCCTACCAAGGTGGAAGTCACTTGGAAATCGCAGCGTTGGTCACCAAATGTTCTTCGGTCGAGATATTCTTACGGTGGAACAAATTTGCCTCTTGTAGTACAGTGTTTTCATACAAGTTGACCTCGTCCTGCTGCCCCAGTGGCAGCGTTTCTTGTCAAATTGGCTGGACCTCTTTCAAAAGTTGCAAAGATGGCTGCAGTGGTGGGAGGAAGGTAACTTTCTAAGGTGGATTGAGACGCGAAATTGTAAATGTAGAAAAAGGTAGATTGAGACATTAAAAAGTTCTACTCTCTTCCTGTTTTCCATTAAAATTTTATCTTGGTTGCACTATGTAAGGAAAAAAGGATGCATAATCAGGTGTTCGATGCCGTTATTTTAATGGACAATTTCATGCATAATCTTTTATTAATTTTGAAGTTTTATCGGCGAGATGGCTGCCTTATGTCAGACTCACTTAATTAAAATTTAATGACAAAGTTTAGACACTGCATACAAATGGGGGTATGGGGCTGTACAGAAATCTAGCCTCGTAGATTTGATTTTTTTTCATTGTTATTGTTATTATTTTTATCATTATCATTGGTAATATTTATTTGGTAAGATTTCCCCACAGGTCCCTACTTTATTATGCAAGCTGTAGCTGTACGGTTTCGTTCTCAGAAATGTTTGCATTCGCACTTCCCAAGACAATTCGACTGCAGCATGCATAATGAGGTAGGGACCTGTGTGAAAATCTTACCATTTATTTCTCAGATTCTGTGTTTTTTTTTTCCAGAGCCTTTCGTAAATGGTGGAAAAATCAGTCCTCTGATCGACGCTATTTTTATTTGAGTAAAGGACTTCTTTTAAGGAAGGAAAGAGTAATTGTAGTGCTGGGAGGGTTTGGTGGATTGTGTCTAGGGTTTTATTTTTTTCATTTGGAAGAAACGCCATATACTCACAGGACACGTTTTATGCCCATTTCGCACAAGCAAATGGAAGAATTAACTGAAATTGAGTACAGGAATGCTTTAAAATTATTTGGTCAACATATCCTACCTGTTGATCATCCAAATCATTTGCGAGTCTACCGGGTTGCAGAGAAACTTTTGATGGCAAATTACTGTAAGGAAATGGAACATCTTTCATGGCAAGTGCATGTTGTCTGCTGTGATGACAAGAATGCTTTTGTGTTGCCAGTAAGTTCTGAATGATGATAATTAAAGGAATTGTTAACAGTTCATTTGTCATCTGCATAGGCAAGAAAATCTGTGTTTTAATCACAAGAAGGGAGACAATATAAGCTGATTCCCACTTTTCCTCCAGTCATGATAATGCATTCATTTTGCAGTAACACTGGAAAACGTTCATGTAGAATTGATAGAACTAGGCATTAAGATTTTTAATTATGGTACATGTTCAGTGTATCAACTGGTTATATGTGAAGCAACACAAGATATGCTTATCTATCATAACTTGACAGGTACTGATTCTTTCTAACTACTTGATGCAAAGTATAAACTATTTTGTCCATGGACAGTCCATGCTAGGATATCTTAGTCATGTTGAATTTTCCTCAACAGAATGGACAGATTTTTGTGTTTACTGGTATGCTGAACATTCTGTGCAATGACGATGCATTGGCCACAGTTTTAGGCCATGAGATATCTCATGCTATTTTGCAACATGCTGTAAGTACAAGTACATCAACATTAATTGTAGTGGTACTGACCCACTTGGAAAGAAACTGATCAAAATTCACATGAAAACGAACGACAGACACTGACACAACAGCTTGTCTGGAGATCAACTTCACTTTAATCAGTCTTATTGTGTTCATATTCATGAAACTGAAATTAGAATACAACCTTTAATAAGGAAATGAAATTGAAAGGAAACAAATATAGACGGAAAAACTTACAATGTTGCTGGATTTAGGAGACTGATTATAATATCTTTGCAGTGACAACGAAACAGCTTAAACTTGACTTATTACCTTTGTGCCTTCTTGTGAAATTGAGCAAAGATCATACACTCTGCACATGTGCAATGGGTTAATAATTATTATTAAATTAGAAATAGAGAAACTCCTGCCCAGGAGCACTCACATTAACTAAGCTTCTACATGTATACTAAGTGACTTTTCTGTGGCTCTATTATTGCCATTGGTGGCAAATGTTGTACTTTGTGTGTTACGTACTTGTAAATGTCTGTTGGCTACTAACATTTCTTACAGATTTCTAGTAGCCAGTGACTTCTGACATGTTGTCATACCCAGGGTCCTTCTCTCATTTTTTTTACCGGGGCCCCGCCAAAGGCTGGCACCAGTTATAAAATGCAGACGGTTTCTGTCGTTTTTTCAACGTTACATTGTTCGGGATATATCGCTGACTGAGATATATCGCTGGCTTGTTACTTTTGCTCGCTGGCTCATTGAAGTCTTATCCGCCATCTTGAAAAGCACAGGGCATGGAGGACAATCAAGAGAAAGATTATAGCTTTTTGTTTCCCAACCTTTATGATGCACTAGTTTATGAGCGAAAATTTAAGAGTGAATATTTGGAGAGACAAATTTACGAGCGATCACTTAAGAGTGAACCTTCCATTGTGAAACTTATCAAAAATAAGAGCGACTTATCAAAGCTATCTACATTGAGTGAACCTTCCATTGTGAGAGGTGCGAGAGGTTAACTATATCTATACAATCCCGTGTCCCACTGGGCCCCGGTAAGTTCCACGTAGTGGTTCTCGTTTTAGTCTAGGACAGCAAAAATTAATGAAACCGAGGGATTTTATATTTACATAAGGCATTTGTATTTGCATATGCTGTGGTTTTCAAGAGATATAGACTGAGTGTTGTAAACTCTGTGTTTCTTTTTTTTCCAGGCAGAGCAAGTTAGTCTTCATGGCTTTATTAACATGTTTCTTGTCATATCTCTTGCAATGCTTTGGGCACTTCTACCCACAGATTATGTAGCTCTTGCAGTCCACTGGTTGCAAAACAGAATCCTTAGTGTAAGATTCATTGTTTGTGAATTTTTAGTCATAAAATTAGTCCAATGTTAGTGTTATTAAAAGAAAAAATTAATAAATAATTTGATAAATAATTTATATAATAGAAATTTAAACTCTCCTTTAGAAAACTGCTGTTTGTCTGAGAACAAGTCATCGTCAAGTCATGATAAATGCTGACAGCCAATATAGAATATTAATCTTGTAAATAGAATGTGGGAAATTTTGTTCCATGAATGTGGTTGTAAATGCTTGTTCTGTAGATTGCTACTGTATGGAGTGGTAAATGAAGCTGACCGATTTTTTATTAAAAATTCAGCAATATGTCTAAGTTTATTACAGGATTTGATAAATATTTTATTAAGTCACTAATGATTAAGGATCTGTTAATAGGTCTTAATAACTATTTGAGACCCAGATGGTCACAATTTAATGCTTGCATTTTTGGAGGTTGTATGAAATAGTCTGATAACTCAATCTGCTGTTTCATTGTAGATTCTTTTGCACCTTCCTTATTCAAGGAAATTGGAAGAAGAAGCAGATGAAGTTGGGATGAACTTAGCTGCAAAGGTTGTCATGGCTGTTACAGTTGTCTGTGTAAAAAAAAGCCATTTGGTCATTTGACCAGAACCAGTTCCATGCTGGTATCATTACTTAAAAGTAGACAAGTGTTTTAGCTAGGATTCTATACTGTATTATTGTTCATCAATGTGCCTACACTATAACTGTCTATTTCAAACATTTTAGGCTTCCTCCTTCCTACTTAGCATTTGATTCCTGAAGTTTATAATTATTACTGTTAGATTCTCCTTCAAATTGTGTGTTGCATTCACTTTCCGAGCAAAAGGAAGAATTTGATGTTACATAAAAAAAATCACTTAGAGCCCAGTTGCGTGCATCCTTGAAGTTATTGAATGTGTTTACTGTTTCCTTTAGGCTTGTTTTGATGTCCGTGAAAGTCCTAGGTTCTGGAGGCAAATGGATCTTGCCCAGAGTCAGTCAGATGAAATCAAGCTAGCAACTTGGCTTTCAACTCATCCATCACACAATGACAGGGCAGAAAGTTTAGAAACTTTACTTCCACTGGTAACTAATAGTTACTCATAGTAGCATATTTTGTAGTAGAAAAAAAAATAAAACTGACAGAAGTGGTAGTATCGTGTGAGTGATGTGAGACTTTAATGATCTTTTATGCAGGCTTTGGAAGTTAGGAATAGATGCAAGTGTCCACCACTTCCAGGTGCGTTCATTTATGCATCAGTTGACTTTGATAAAATAACACTGATGTCACTTGCTTTCTTTGCTTGTTTATTAAATTATCCTTCAACTCCCATGTCATCTGACTAGTGATGTGAATATTTTGCAGGTACAGTAACTAACTCTGGTGGAACACCCAGGCAAGGAAAATTTGAAAGCTAACCAGGAGTAACAATACAGTCTGGATAATTACTACTATAATGCCACACTAGGGCTCCATGCACTAAAACTTCCTACTATTGTCACTGTGGCAATTAGTGAGACAATGCTATTGCCTATTATGTGACTGTCAGTTAGTTATTTAACACAATAGCGGGAGATAAATAGGAAATCATTGTCATTGTATTTGGTTGACTGGGGGTATTTTTTATGAATTTAAATATGTAAAATAATATACTGTTAGAATCTGTAACAAGTGATAGCTGTGTGCCCCCAATAAGGCCCCTGTCTTTACTTGGGGTAGATTGCATTTTGACACTCTAATAAAGTTATTATCACTCCTTTCATTATTTTTTAGAATGTATGTTTATTTGAGCTTGTCACAACCCGCAAATAAATTCTACCATCCTCTGAGTTTGCATGTGGGAGAATGTTCCTTAAGTGCTTGAACTGCATTTTCTAAACATGTGGATACAGGCTATTCCCTGAAAATATCATCTAAAGCTCTTGCTGCTTCATAATTACAAACTAATTCTTCCAAAAAGTTAAAAAATACAGACCTTGTCAGCATTTTCCCCCATGAGTATGTGCTGCATGCTGGGAAGAGTATGGTTTTCAAGCAGTTTAGTCTTGCAGAGGGTATACATGTAGTAATCAGAGAGATTGCATCTAGAATCAGGAATCATTTTACCGGAAACTAACCAATTGATTGATAACCGCCGACCGGTTAGTTCAGTGCGGGAGGTCATGGGTTCAAATCTTCGACCGGACCAACACTCAGAGTCTTTAAATAACTGAGGAGAAAGTGCTGCCTTTGCAATGACACCTACAAATGGTTAGTCTTTCTAGTCTTCTTGGATAAGGACGATAAACTGTAGGTTCTGTCTCACAGTACTGGTGTGGGACGTTAAAGAACCCACACACTGTTTGGAAAGAGTAGGGGACATAGTCCCCAGCGTGATGGTCTATCACTTATTCTGTTATGGGGGCACCTATGTATCCTACTATTCACTCTAATAAGATTGTGAACTGCGTGACTGCAATTTGCACCTTCATATGCGGTCTGGCAAAATCCCCCACAAAAAGTGTTGTAAAGCACTTTGAGCCTTGGGATAAAGCGCTATATAAATCCATCGTTATTATTATTATGATGATGATGATTATTATTATTATTATTATAATTTTAGTCTAGATTAGGGAAATTTCCATGCAAAAAATAAGATCTCGACTCAGTCTAACAGTAAAGAAAGCATTGATAGGTGTCCAGAATGGATGGCTAACCTGAAATTTAGGACTTGATGGAAAAAAATTGAACAAGAATCCTAATTTTGAAAGCAAAACAATCTTGATGTAAGCTTTTTGGGCTGGACTTTGCTGGTGACCTCAGTGGTTTATGGAAAATCGCGACTCTAGGACTGGGGGGTACTCCCATAAATTTCGGATAAGTGTGTGCCACGAAGGGCCTTAAACCCTAACCCTATCTAAGGGTGAAGCAAACGAAAATTGATACCCTATGCGGTTGAAGAACTCAAAGATCGATTGCGACATGACTTCTTCCTCCTGGCTCATTGTGGATTCCATTCAAGGGACAGGTAGGTGATGTTCGTGGCAGATTTCCTCAAAGTGTGGCCAATCCATCTCCATTTCCTCTTCCAGATGGTAACTTCGATCTTCTGCTGGGTGCACTGCCACAACTCCTCATTTGAGATCTTCCTCAGCCACCGCACCCCCAAGATGTAACGGAGTCTGCAGTTAGTGAAGGACTGGAGCTGGGTAATGATCTTCTTTGTCAGTCTCCAAGTCTCTGATCCATAGAGGAGGACCGACTTCACATTGGAATTAAAGATCCCTATCTTTGTCCATAGAGAGATGAACTTTGATCTCCATATGGGTCTTAAAATTGAGAAGGCAACCTGTGCCTTCCTGCACCTGGGCTCAACATCTTCCTCAGTGCCACCAGTAAAGGCCGCGACCCGCTTCACAACCTCTCCTGCCACGATAATGTCGCCACTGTTCGCTGGAGACCGAATCCTCATCTCCTTGGTTTTAGATGCGTTTACTTTAAGCCCCACCCTGGCAGCCTGTTCCTGAAGTGCTTCAAACTTCTGTCGCATGTGGGCCATCTTCTGGCTGAGCAAAACCATATCATCTGCGAAGGCTAAGTCTTCCAACTCCTGCAGCAGGGTAAATTGGATCCTGGTCTTGTTGCCTCCAAAGGCTTGTCTAGATACCCGGTCTAGAACCACAAGGAAGAGAAGGGGGCTAACCAAGCACCCCTGTTGGACCCCGGCGTTCATGATGAAGGGCTTGGTCATATCACCTTCATGCAAAATTCTTGCTTAGAAGCCATCATAAAAGATCCAGATTATCTTGACAATTTTCGCAGGGACCCCGTACGCCGCAAGATTTTCCAGAGCACCTCCCGATCTACAGAATCGAAGGCAAAACTATCGGTGAGATTTTTATGAGACTTTTATGATGATAAATTTGCCTTCTGGATTGATCTGAGCTCTCACTATGATAACAACATCCATGGATCCGGGTGAGCCTTGAATGACAAGCGCGATGGGGTTAGACTTACAATCCGTAGAAATACTGGCTACTAGGAGTTTGCTGGGAGTTTGCTAGTTGATTCGCAGAAAGGTAAACTAGAGTTGGGTCGGATCGCAATCAGTGGGGATCGGCCGGATTTTGATCTGGAATCAATTCATCTATTTATTGTTATGTACCTACTATGCACAGACGGCACTAGCGTTCTGGACTATATTATTATTTTTTCCACCAAATCGTGGTATATTTATTAGCTCTAACTTTGAGCGAGCCTAATGGGAAACAAGACGATCTAAGATCGTAAGTCGGGCAACAGGTAGACGTGCTGTTATGAGTGTTGACCACTTATGGTGCGGAGTGGTCCAAAAAAGAAATGCTAAGAGTACCAAGGTCCTGGTTTCCAACGTGGCATCTTTGTTGTCGTTTCCTCGAGTTTCACCGCGATTTGATTCTTTTGCTATTTTCGGAACGACCCGTTTCGAAATATACGCTCATTACACACGCTTTCTTTTAGAGTGGGTCTACCGCGAACGCCTGGTCTGTATGTTTGAGCGTAGAAAAGATGACACCATTTGCTTTCGACATATTCGCCATCGACTTCGACATCGTAGAAAGAAGGTAGCGCCCGTATTACGTGTCTGCGGTATTCCCCATTGCACGTGACTGCGATTTGCGATGAAACTCGTGCCCTAGACGAAATTGTGCCTATTTTGCCAACCTCCCACTGGAGGACAGTGGCAAGTACTACCCACGGGAACGAGGCTAACCCAACAACATGGCGGATGCTCTAGAAACGATCGAATTGAACGCTAACAGAAGCTAAATGAACTTTCTGGCCAACACATATCGACAATGTACTTTCCAATCGGTTGGCCAAAATATTTCAGCTCAAAAGATGTCCATTGTGGTGAGCTGAAATCCCTAAAATACAACAGGGACCGGTCTTTACTAGCTGTCATTTCTGATCACAGCGTATGTATTTGGCATAACAGGGTAAGTCTTTTCAAAACGTAAATTCCTCAGTTATTCAATATTATATATGCATACATATAGTGAAGTAAATGAATGTCTGTTTACATATGTATTGGGGTTATTTGCACTGGGTTCTCTTTTCCTTGCTCATCAATATTGACACCAGTACTTACAGTTCTGCACTTCTGTCTTTCAAGCCAAGAGTGCTTGTTGTTACCTATCGTCGCTCATATGAAGCCATAAAAGATGTGGGAAGGAATGTCTCTGTTGTGTGGAGACCGGATTCAACTGCACTGGCAGTTACCGTAAGTTTTGCCTCCAAAGGCACTTTTTTTATAATGTATCTATTAATGATGCATATTAAATTGTGATATTCATTGCCACTACTTTTTTTCTCGTAGACTTCTGAAGGAAAAATTGTTTTTCTTGAGGTACAGAAAAGCAGTGGAATGCAGCTGTATACACCAAGGTATTCAAGGTAACTAATGTTGGGCTAAATTGATTTACATTGGCACTACAGAAACCCATACACTCTAGTCAAGACTTAAGGCCAGGATGCATTCCGCATAGACCCCACGCCGAAGTTACACCAAGGGCTTTGAAAATGTACGCCGGTACGCCGCAAAATTTTAAAACCCACGCCGAAGATCTTCGGTGTAACCTAAACTAAATGCACCCTGGATATTTGGTTTCTGTTTGCTAAGCATTACCGGTAAGTCAACTTTAACTTACTGTAAAAACCCAACTCACCCAGTCAAGACTTGATTGTCTTTGATCTTGCAATACCTTTATTATAATGGCTCCTAGATTAATATTAGTCCATGCAAATGATCCTTGTTGGTTCTAGAATTATATAAGAGAAGTTAGTTTAGTATTCTAGATCAATACAACATTTATTTAGGAGGTGTTTATTTGTGCTGGGTTCAAGTATTTCTTGTTACTTTAGCTACTCCAGAGGAGGATCATCATCAACATCTTATCTTGGGGGAGTACCAGCTATTAAACTGGTGGAAATTGCTGTTGTTTCAGTCTTGGGAGGTGTAACAAGGTAGTTACAGAAACAGTTTACTAGTTAATTCAGATTACTATAATTTATTATCAAGACTTCCTGGAACAACCACTTTTTATAAAAATGTATCTAATTATTGAGTAATTACTAGCAGTTTATAGCACATAATTTTTTGTTAATTATTATGAACAAGACAGCAAGTTTTATTCAAGATGCTCAAAGCAGTGCTCGAAATTAGCGGTTGCCCGGTTGCCCGAGACAACTAAAACTTCGTTCGGGCAACCATTTTTTAGGAAAAATAAAGGGCTAGTTGCCTGAGAAGAATTCATCGGACAACCTAAGAAAAAATTGAAGTACTTACATTACTGTGATGCATAACAGAATAAAGAACAGAAGTTATAAATGTGAGACACGAAAACAGCTCTAAATGCGAGGTTTATCTCCTGATACTGATAGATGGATGAGGATCCATGACAATTTGTAAAACAAAGGAAATGGAAGGTTGTAACCGTTAACTGAACGCGGTTCGTTCGATTCAATAAGCCCTGATTTAAGCCACGATAAGCTTGTCGTGTTGTCTTTAAACCCAAACCTCCTCGAAATATTATGGTGCATGCGTATTTGGTCTTTTATGGGGCATTGTGTGATCAGTGCTTACAGATATTTCAAGCGACGATTTTGAGGGAAGAGCAATAATTGTTAGCTTTATAATGAAGTAAATGGGTGGGTTATACTTACTTTGTTTGAAATATGAAATATTTATTACTCGCAGCAATTCGAGAACTATGAAAACAGAGGCATTCTGATAGGGGTATTATTTCTCTGGTCAAACCCCATAACTAGGCAAAAATCATAGAACATGTCAAGGGCAACCAAGTCCTTATCAGGGCAACGAAAGTCAAGGGCCAGGTTGTCTGGCATTTGCCATAAGGACAACCTGGATTTTTTTCTAATTTCGAGCACTGTCAAAGTAAGATTATAAATTAACATCTTGAAAAGAAAAAACTGAAAGTCAACCCTATGATGTTTCCCTAAATAAAAGTATAAAACAAAATAATATAGATTATGTACAATAGATTATATAAAACATTGTGTTGGAAATTATTTACAAAAGAATTAGGTACTAATTAAGATCACTAAAAGTGAGTTAAGTAGCTAATGGATATTTAAGAGGCACTTTAGTACACTCTTAAAGCGGCTCAGGCTCCCAGTCTCAACAACAGACCTTGGTAGGCATTTTCAGTTCTACACAATTTGAATAGGAAAAGAGTATTTATTGCGCTTGGCTGGCTTAACACATATTTTTTGAGGGGATAGTTTCTAAAACACTGGTGCTGCGTCGGTGGGAAATTGAAACACAAGAAATTGGGTAAATCAAACGAGTTGATTAAGTAAGTTATACCACCGTAAGGTAAAAGGGAGGTGCTGACGTTTCGAGTGTTAGCCCTTCGTCGGAGTGAATGGGCCATTCGCTCCGACGAAGGGCTAACGCTTGAAACGTCAGCACCTCCCTTTTACCTTACGGTGGTATAACTTACTTAATCAACTCGTTTGATTTACCCAGTGGCTTAAAACATAGCTTATACTGGTGGTTTGTATGGGTTGAATTATGCTTGGTAAACTCACAGAGGTCTTCAAAGCTTAACTTGTTTATACCAAAAACGATGTTGTAACATTCAACTAAAGAAAGAGATAATCTATGTGTTTCAAGTGTAGGCCACTTCACTGGCTTCCTTAAACTATCTTTTGTATTCCATCTCCCCTTGTTTTTGCCCAAGAGCAAGCTGGAAAGCTCTTCACTGAACTTTTTCTGATGCTAGTATATCCTTAGATAAGTATGGATTCCTGAGTGGGGCAGTGTATTTAAGAACTGGGCACACAAGAGATTTGTATAACATAGAAAATGCATCCCGATTTGACAAGCCTAAATCTGGTATTACATGTACTTAGATTCTAAACAGAAATGATTTTAAAGGAACTCTTAAATACTGGGTATTTTCAGAAATGAAGTATTACTGCATAATATAAATTTTGCATCCAGTGTTGCACCCAGACGTGAGGAGTTGTTTGTTTCCAGTGGAAGCGGTTTATTCCAGCGAGTCAACTGGGATGGTCTTTCAGATGGTGATCATATGACAATATCCATCCATTCAATACCATTTACTCCTGACATGGAAAATGCCCGAGGTACTTACAGTAATCTGCAACCTCATCATTAGTGTTGTCATTTTCTGTTTAACTAGGAGTAATTTATTGTTGTCTGCTTTAACTGTGATGTCTGTCCTTAACTTTTATCATAAAGCGATTCCTTTGGAATATGAAGGAGTGTGTTTCCGAGTCATGGAGTACAGCCCTTTACTGGGGGGATTTGCAGTTGTATTGGCTGATGGAAGAGGTGGCTTCCTGTCAGCAGAAACAGCCAACTTTGAACCTAATGTATGTACACTTCAAACTACCTACATGTAGTAGATGGGTTGGCTTAAGTTAACATTGTTTATGCCTAGTGCAGTATTTTGTTTGCACTAGACAGCAGACAGTTGAAAAAGGGTTTTTTTTGTTGTGTTAAATAGTTATTTTTGAAAATTTAGGCAAATCATTTAAAGTGTATGAAAACTACCCATAAAGTTTTCAATAGCATTTAATATCGTTTTGTTTTGAAATAAGTACAATGTTAAAAGTGCTTATTTGACTGCTACATGTGTGCTTGCCTCCCTAGGACATTATTGGTTTATGGGCCAGAGATTTAAACTCAGCCACATGTGTTGCTGTCAACCACAGATACAGACTAATAGCATTTGGTTGCACCAAGTAAGCTGGAAACCAGTGTTAAATTGCATTGCTTTTACTAGTCTAGTATTTTCATTCATTGCAAAGTAAGTAAGGAAAGGTGAAATATACCATACTTAGTTTGTCACCTCTGCCAGTTAAGAATATTCTGATGTCTTTGTCTTCAACTTAGTAACTTTTGGGTCACCACTTTTGTAGGTCAGAACTGTAGTTCTGGGACTCAACAGGTCTGTAACGTCCAGTTCCTAAGCTGTTACCACTTTCTCTCATGTCTACGTTGTATCTATAGTAGCATGGTATTGTTCTTCCCTCATTCAGTCATCAGTGCTTAACACCCATTGAAAAAAGTGATACTGCATGAGTTCACTGTCTTTCTGTAGACAGTCAATTGTTATTTTTTGTGATTGTTGTATTTCAGTGGGGAGTGCCTGGTTTATGGATTCGATGATATAACAGGTTCACTGCAGTTATCTCATAAACTTGTCCTGTCAAGTAAAGATTATCCTGGTATCCTTGTGATAGTATAGCAACATTGTCTGATCATTATTTTTCATCTGTGCTTGGCAATTTCACTTGGATTAACCATGGCTCTGTCAGATATTTAATATTGAGTTGAAACATAACTTCTGAATTGGATATATTTTCAAGTAGATTTACCTTTCTGGAATGTTGTCATGATAGCTTTAAGAGTTTTTCTTTTTCCATTGTATTCTTCATGTCTTTATGGTCAGTAATCCTCCACGTATCTCAGCAAAATCCAAAATTTAGTTCATTGCAATGTTATTACCATGAAATTTGGGATTCATTCTCTCAACGAAATTATTTGTTTAGTCGAATACTAATTTATTATTAATCAAAGAGGAAAGTTGACAAACCATAACTTATCATTAAACAGATACTATTCAGACAACAGGGGGTGTTCAGTGTATTTGCTGGACACCTGATGGCTGTGCCATTGCTGTGGCCTGGTCCTGGGTTTCTCATGGAGGATTGGCTGTCTGGAGTGTGTTTGGATCGCTATTAATGTGCACCTTGGGAGGAGATTATGGGTACAGTTTTTTTCAATAAGATGCATTTTGGTTTCCTTCAAAAGAAGTATTCACCAGAAATTATTTACAGTGTGATGTTATCATTCAGTCAGATTCACTCTCATTACTGTACTGTAATGTGTGCAAAGAATATAATATCTAATTTTAAATAGTTGTGTTTTTTGTTGCATGAAGATGTTAATAAGCAACATGCGGTAGAGTGTATATTTAAGATACTGTTTAGTATGCTCTCAATCATACATACATGTAGGACACTTCTGAAAATGAAACAGCTTCCTATTTTAATTATTATGATTATTTTTATTTTTATTAATTATTATTTAGAACATCGCAAGAGGCTGTGCTGCATAATCCACTCCATATTAAGTCAATGGTGAGTGCCATAGATTATAATGATTAATAATGGCTGTTTTAGATGATTAATTATCCTTCAATTATTGTATAGATTGTTAAATTGGATTTAGATTGTTTTAAGGCTCACCAGACTTGAAATTCATGCCAAACTCAACTTTAATCACTGGAAGAAAAACACGTCTTCCAAAACCTACCTGTATTGGACGTCTATAGATGAAGGGCCTCCGGTTGTTTGACTTGACTCTATTAGTTGCACCTCTGACAAGACCATCCTTTCCAGTTATCAGCCCTTCAACCTTAGCCAACCTCCACAATCCTCGGGGTTGAGCTTCATCATGGACCACAACAATGTCTCCAACCGATATCTGCACTGCGACTGTATCTTTAGCAGAACAACGATGTGATTCACGAAGCTCCAATACATACTCGTCTCTCCATCTGCGCCAGAAATGATTCATCACATTACTGAGATGTCTCATTCTCCTATTTAGGTCTGTTGGTGTCAGTTCAATGTCGGGATCCGATACATCTCCAGTATTGGCATCAGGTAAGCTTAACAATCTTTGGCCATGAAGTAAGCGAGATGGTGTGAGAGGCTCTTCTGCATCATCAGAGGTTACATACGACAGAGGTCTAGACTTGAGAACCATCTCCACTTCAACAGTGACAGTCAGCAATTCCTTGTACTTGAGCTTGGCGCCTCCCAAGGTTTTCTTCAACCAACGCTTCAATGATCTCACAGGCATCCCCACCATGGGGCTCTTTCCAAGCTGAAAACCTTCTGGACACGTTTCTCTGTGAGAGAGTGTTTTGCTCTTGGATGGTTCATACTTCTGCCACCTGTTTGGATGCTGATTTGAAGTTTGTTCCATTATCAGACATGATCTTGGCAGGCAAGCCTCTTCTCGCAGCAAATATACGAAAACTCCTGAGAAATGCTTCTAGGGTCAGGTCTGGTACTAGGTTGAGAACTGCTCTCGTCATGCAGCATGTATACAGACAAATCCAGACCTTGTCAGTTTTCCTCTGGACTCCCTTGACGTACAACGGGCCAGCATAGTCCAGTCCAATAAAAGTGAAAGCAGGTGCAATTTTCACTCTGAAATCAGGTAGGGGCAGTGATCGCGGCACCTGGCACGGCATTCCCTCATGCTGACGATAGGTCACTCAGTTATGCACATACTTCTTTATAATTTGTCTCCCCTTTACTAACCAGAACTTGGACCACAGCTCTGTTAACGTTTCCTTGACTCCATTGTGCATCACTTTCTCGTGAAAATCGCTGATGACCAGGGTAGTAAATCCATGACCAGCATCAAGTAGGGTGGGATGCTTAGCTGTATATGGGAGTTCTGCACGAGACATTCTGCCACCACATCTCAGAATGCCATCAATCACTGAAGAGATCAAACTCCCTCTTCCAGGTTTCAAACTACTTATTGAGTCACAAGGAAGTCTGCACATCCAGGACCCAATACCTTTCGGCTTCCTTTATGTCTTTTGCATTGATGTCAGAGCTGAGTGCTTCAGTATTTCCATTCACTCTCGCCTTCAGGTTCTTGACAAATCTTAACACGTAGCCTGTGACCTTCAATAAGCGTTGAAGATTGCTGAAGCGACTGATGTCAATGAGATTGCTAACAGAGGTGTCTTTTGCACTGATGATGAGGGAAGATGTTTCGAGCAATTCTTGATTCTTCACTGTCATTTCCATCAAACACTGTTCAGGGAAGTGCTGGATGTCACCGACCTTATCTGAGTCTTCATTGTAATGGAGTAGCCACTCGGGCCTACTGCGCCAAAGTACACTTGCAGCAAGTTGAGGTGCACTCATACCTCTGGAGGGAATGTCCGCAGGGTTGCTGTGAGTGTCGCAGGGTTTCCAACAGCTCACTGGGAGGAGGTTTCTTATTTCATTGACTCTGTTTTGTACAAACTGTTTCCATTCCTTGTCCACACCCTGATCCAGCAAAGTGTTACATCATGGAGTTATTTCACCAAATGGTCTTCTTAATGGGGACTTCACGCTCCAGGGCTACGGTGATGGCTGAGATGAGTCTTGCGAGTATGAGTGTTGCCTTAAGTTCCAGTCTAGGAATTGTTTGATTAATCAGTGGGGCCACTGTTGTCTTTGATGCTATGAACTTGATATGAGCACGAGAGGTTGTTTGAACCTTCGGATAAACAACTGCGCCATATGCTTTCGAGGAAGCATCACAGAACACATAAAGATTAAATTAGACAACCTCTTCCCGGGACCTTTCGAAGTAACATCTTTCTAGCAGAATCAGCTGAGCTTCCTGAAGACTTGAGACCAACTTATCTTACTTCATCTTCAAGTTCCCTTTCCATTTGTCATACCAGCCTGTTTTGTGGTTGCCCACTTGTCAGGGGATTTAAAAATCCTGCAACATCTACTTCGCTCTACTTTTATGTATTGATCACTGTTTTACATTAATCAACTTTTACACTTTATATATATATGACTTGTGTATACATATATGTATATGTGTATATATATGTATACATATATATATATATACACACACACACACACACAGATATATATATATATATATATATATATATATATATACTGGCATAATAAATCATGCAAGATGTTGGGAGAACATGAGAAGAGCTGTTAAATCGAGTGGTTTATTACACCAGTAAACCCATAGGAACTGTTGTTTATTGCTTTTATAAACTAACTTTAATTAAAAACAGAAAATGTTTCTCTTTTCTGTGGGTTTACAGGCCCAATAACCCACAGGTTTTCGACCAATCAGCCTGCTTGTAGTATCTAAATATGTATAATTTATATCTATATACCAATTGCAACTAAGCAACCTTGGGATTTTGAGCAATCTGATTGGCTCTCTATCTTGGGATATTCAACACTATCCACTCCCTAGGAGTTGAATATAGCCAGGGCTTCTGGGTAATCCTTGTGCAAGTGAGTTTGGGGAAAAAACTAAATGGTGTCCAAGCTATTGAAATATGGCCACATTCGATTTTCGCTTTACAACTTTCTTGAAGAGGTTTTACTAGGGAAATTACTCAAAACGTTACCACCATGAAAGGTTGACCAGGGCAGGACCAAACAGTAGCACAAATGAAGAACACAATAAAAATGCACATGCAAAATTTTGTTCATTAGTCACTTTGTCCTACTAATTATGCTTCAACAACTAAATTTTTTCACCTGTTGTGTTATCCTGTGGCGTTGTTGTCCGGTTTCGTTAATTTAAGCTCCCTACCGAGGTTGCTTCATTGCTATATACTAAAACAATTATTCTCTTCAATCTTGGTGAATAGTGACTAGGACTATTTACCTTACTGCAAATATTCTGCCAAGTGCTATTCACCTGAGAATAATTGTTAATTATAATTATATAGAGATATATTTGTTATATAGATGTTATGGATTAAAATTATGCAACTTAGGTTGGTTTGTAATATGTTTGTCTATATTATTTTATGATAACGGATCCCAGACACAAAGAAATTACAAACCAACCTAGGTAAAATCAAATTTAACCTGCAACATAGATGTAAGTGTTTTACTGGGAATTACAACACTTGTATAATTCTTAAGAAACTACATTCAAGACCGTCATGAATTATTTTCCACATCCTCACTAGTGATGATATTTATGACATCACTTCCTGCCTTACACAATTTAAAAAGCTGCCAAACGAGCTTCTTAATGTGTTTTTGTCTATATGATAAAAAGAAAATTACATGTTAATAGTTGAAAATATGAATTTTCTGTTTGCATGGCAAGAGCAATATTGTCATTGCCACTCGAACAAAAACTTTGTATCTTCTTATTACAGTGTAATATCCTCTATATATATTCTGTATTTTAGGGTTGGGGTCCTGAAGGCTACAACTTAGTAATGGTGTCATCGGAAGAAGAAAGTGGCTCCACTGGTAATGATGTTTGGCTTTTTATTTAATTTCATGAAATATGATTAGTATCATGCTTAATTTGTTATGACTTGTTTGTATCAAATACAAGACTAAGCTATCAAGTAAAGAATAAATTTTGCATCACTAAATTAACCTATCAATCATCATCAGTAACTAATATTATTACAGACCTGGCCTGAATTGGCTGATTTTAATTAAGATAATTATCTTGAACAGTTAATTTTGATATTTTATTTTTCCCTGCTCTCTGCTATTTTGTTGAATCATTTTATGAATTAAAATTAATTAAATAGGCATTATTCAATGTTTTTGTTTTTGTCCCTAACAGAGTGCATGAGTGATGATAGAGAAGGTATTGACAACTGTTAACAAGTCCACTTTTTGAAAAAAGGAATAAACTAAGAGCGATTGTTTTTTGCAGTACTTTGTAAAGAATGATGATATGAAAATTTTTCTTTTAATTCAATTTCTAAATCAGTTTGTAACTTTTATTATAATTACATAAAATTATACCAGCATGGTCAATCGTAGCCTGTGCTGTGTAAATAAGAAAAGACAATGTGCTTATTGGTAATTAATACTAATTTCTTAATTAGCAAAATGTATTTTTGTGTATTTAAAATTATTTTCAGGTATATGGAATAATACTCAAAACAATGATTATTTATTAATTGTACAGAGCTCACTGTAAAAAATTATTAAGTTCTCTTCAGTCAAACATTTGATTGCTAGAAATAAAATTAAACATAAATTAATATTATTTGCTGTCTTGAATTACATTGTGGATCTATGTTGTTGTTAAAATCACAACACCATTTTTGTCTCACATTGCTGTTAATAATTCTATCATCTTAGGTGACATGATGCAGCTTCAATTTGTCAAAAGCGCCTTAACAGTAAATCCTTGCATGGTAAGTAGATTAGAAATGCTAATTAAGAGTTTTTAAACTATTAAAATAATTGGGAAGGAAATACAGTCAGTTTAATAGTTACCACCAATGAATTATAATTAGATGCTAAGAATTTTAAAGTTTGAAAATGGTTGAAATGCAACAGATATGTGTAACGAGTTAATTGCAACTGAAGCTGAGTGGCAACTCCACATCAAACAATGGCATTGCCGTCTCAAATATGTATCACACCTCAACTCAACTGATCACTTGATCCTCTTTTAAACGTTCTTTCTCTGAGACTCTGCTCAGCCCGGTCCGTGTTCAGTTCCTCAACAGTGTATCTGTTACATGTGCTTAAATTAGATAATGTCTCGCTTGAAATTCATAACTAGCCAGCACAGTGCAATACAAATGCATTCAAAGCAAAGCATGCTACTTTTGCTGTCAAACCAATTATTATTTATTCTGTATATTAGAGCAACCATGAACACCTGTTCCTTCAGACTGAAGAATGTTTGTATCTCAATACTGGAGACATGGTATCTCAGAGCCATGATCTCGTAAGAACTGGACATGAGAATGGGACAGGAACACATGTGGTTGGAGCTACTGTTGGACACAGTACATTAATTAGTAATAAGCAGTGGATTGTAATTCAGGTAAGATTCCAGCAACTTGTTATTTTTTGCTTTGTCATTTGTAATGTGAAATACTTTACTGTGACATTTTGTAATGTTGTGTGGACCTAATTGTGGTCTTGTTTCACTTCAGATTCCTTCAAGTTATTTGGACAGCAACTGGCCAGTCAGAGTAAGTCTCATGTGCCTAACCAACCAGGTCATGCTTGAGAAAAAGATAAATTGTTGGTCCAGTTTTCTGCGCATTTCTTGTTTAGTTAATATTAGTTACTTTATTGCATTCGACAAAGGAGAATACACCCTAATTCAGGTGAATTTGAAATATTTGTGAGTATGTATGTATGTGTAAACACACTTTTTGTCCCCCGCAAATCTGGGGACTGGTTCCTAGGACTAGTTGTTGGTGTCGTTGTTTATCCTAAGGGGAATGAATCTTACGAAGAATATACAATGGCCCAAAGATCAAAGAGGATCAAAGTGCATTCCGTCTTTGTATATTCTTCGTAAGATTCTCTCCCCTTGGGATGAACAACAACATGAACAACCAGTCCTAGGAACCAGTCCTCCCCCAGATTTGCTTTATCATGGCTATGTAATGACCAATTCGCCTGGGTAGTCAAATAAAATTGACTGGACTCGCCAACATCGCCCCATCGTTCAACTATCTTTTCAAATATTAGATTTTGACCTTGATGATCAAACAAAAGTGATCCAGAAATGATGTAGATTTATACGTTTAGTACTAGAAGTAATCAGAGGTTAGTACAAGTATCTCTTTTGAGGAAGCCTGTAGAAGGCAATGCTTATCTTTGGACTTGGGTAACATGCGTAAAAATATATTGTTGGCAACTAGGCCGATTAGATGACAATTAGAAGAAGAGCTCAAAATGTATAAACATATTTTTATTTCAGCTTTCTCATACAGTAGTAGGAAGCTGCCGATTCTGGCCCACCCCTTAAAATCCCAGTCAATCCACACCTAAAAACTGCTCAAAACCAGTAAAAACCAGTAAAATCCAGAAAAATCAAACTCAACTCCAAAAATTGGATAAAAAACCAAAAATCAAGATCAGAATCCCAAAAATCAAAATCAAAATCTGATTAAAATCTATCAGGACAGGGCTTGAAAATCACCCGGCCAACAGTTTCAGCTAATTTTCGTATAATATTCAATGGCAGTGCTCGAAATTAGCGGTTGCCCGGTTGCCCGAGACAACTAAAACTTCGTTCGGGCAACCATTTTTTAGGAAAAATAAAGGGCTAGTTGCCCGAGAAGAATTCGTCGGACAACCCAGAAAAAAATTGAAGTACCTACTTATATTACTGTGATGCGTAACAGAATAAAGAACAGAAGCTATAAACTTGAGACACGAAAACAGCTCTAAATACGAGGTTTATCTCCTGATACCGATAGATGTAAAACAAAGGAAATGGAAGGTTGTAACCGTTAATTGAACGCCGTTCGTTCGATTCAATAAAGCCACGATAAGCTTGTCATGTTGTCTTCAAACCGAGACCTCGAAAACGCGTATATACAAATGTAAGTATTCTATAAGTGAACCTTGACACAGAATAAAGTAATTGGGATGGTTATACTTACTTTGTTTGAAATATGAAATATTTATTATTCGCAGCACTTCGAGAACTATGAAAACAGAGGCATACTGATAGGGGTATTATTTCTCTGGTCAAACCCTATAACTAGGCAAAAATCATAGAACATGTTAAGGGCAACCAAGTCCTTCTCAGGGCAACCAATGTCAGGGGCCAGGTTGTCCGGCATTTGCCATAAGGACAACCTGGATTTTTTTCTAATTTCGAGCACTGCAATGGTGGGCACATAAACATGACAAAAGTTTGCTTTTCTTATCCATTCATTGATTTGACTTAACTGTTGTTGGTATAACTTAACTTTTTCAAATATCATCACTAAAATTGATACATTTTCAATTTTATATGGATTAAGGGAACGCTTCCAAATATGATACTCTATTATTCACATCGGAATGTATCTGACTCCGATTGAATCGGCAAAGTTTTTTATCATATTGGAAACGGCATCTAGTGGCCACAAATTGGTAGACCATCGGAAAATTGATCGGGTCCGTTTCCATTGATTGGGTTGCCTATTTATATTTGGACGCGTTCCCTAAGTAGTCAATGAAGTGTTGGAATCCAACCATTTCTCTAGGACAGGTTATGGATTAAAAGCAGAAAACACCCCAAACCAGCTAACATTTAATCCATCTATTGCTAATCTGGGAGAAAGAATAGAGATCAATATTCCACGTTTAAATAAGAATATGGTTACCATTCTGAATAGTGTATTTCTGATCTTTGATTTAACCATGTCTAGTCATGAAAACAATACAATGGTCAATAATCTTGGTAGAAACATTGTTAAACAATTTAAAGTTAGCTTTGGTGGTGTATTACTTCAGGACTTTGATCGATATTAACCACTTAATAACCGAGATTGAGGTCGTTACGGGGAAATCTCAAACTGAGGCCTCACCGTATTGACCGAGCAATAGCAAGGTCAACATGGTAGGCCAAGGTTTGAGATTTTCCATAGCCACCAAACGGTCGAGGTTATTAAGTTGTTTATTATATGGCAGAAGAACAAAAATAAAGCAAAAAAGCCAAAGCTAGTGCAGCAGAAGTGATCACTTTACATCCGGCAGTGCGTGCACTTCCAAGTTAATTCAACGTTTTCATCCGCACAAATCAGGTGAACTAACACGTCTTTTGATCTAAAATAATCTTTATTTTCATCACAATTTATAACAGCTGTAAAAAGGTCATGTGGAATGTTATGGTCACGTTATAACAAGGAAAATTTCATCAACATTTTTGAGAATCAGTAGCCAAAGTTGATACATACATCTACATCTACATTTTATTAAGTCGGTAGAAGTCCATTCGGATATCACACCAACGTCTTAACATAATTACAGTGATTAAAAATAGGTAAAATACAATATATACATATATAAGAAATAAAAAATTCTAAAGTAGGAAAACTAATTTGATAACTATGGGTAAACACCTAAAAAAGAAAATAAATAAATAAATAACAAGAAATGAGCAAACACGACGCACATACTTTTTAATCGTTACCTAGGTAATTGCGCAGTCCAGACTGGAAACCCGCAAGAGAGTCAGACTCAACAATCGCCGCAGGGAGTGCGTTCCACTCTCTTATGGTCCTCGGAAAATATGAGTAAAAATACACGTTTTTTGTGGCTCTATATTGCGTGTGTTTGAAATTATGGCTGCCGCGAGTTCTGGATTCGTTATGTCTACTAAGATAGGAGTCAATATCTATATCTACAAGGTCGTGACTCATTTTATATAGTAATGTAAGTTGGAAAAATTTTCTTCGTTGCTCCAATGTTTGCCAGCCCAACTCCTGGATCATATCAGTTACACTGGCTGTTGGGTGGTAGCCATTTGTACAAAACCGCACCGCTTTCCTCTGTACTCTTTCGAGGGAGTTTATGTCCTTTTGGAGAAAAGGATCCCAGGCCGCGCAAGCGTAATCGAGCTTTGGGCGAACAATAGCTGTGTATGCAGTTTCTTTCGCATTCTTAGGGCAATTCCAAAGGTATCTTTTAATCATTACCAGAATCTTGCTTGCTTTGCCAGAGATGGATGAAACGTGATTTGACCACTTCAAGTTGTTGTTCAGGATTACTCCTAGATAAGAAATAGCGTCAACTTGTTCCCACTTGGCTCCACAGAAGACATACTTTCTCTGTGGGGGAACTTTCTTAGTAGCCTGAGAGACAGATGGTCTTGCACTTAGCAGGATTAAATGACATCTGCCACATTCTTTGCCACACTTCCAGTTTTCTTAGGTCCTCCTGGAGTTGATCGCCGTTCTCCACGCTTGAAACAATACCGTATAGGAGTGCATCATCCGCAAAAATCCTAATTGAGGATTTCAAATTATCAGGCAGGTCATTGACATACAATAGGAATAGCATAGATCCTAATACGGTTCCTTGGGGCATGCCAGAGGTTACCTGAGTGGGATTAGAGTTCTTGCCCTCGCACACCACAGACTGAAAGCGGTTTGTTAAGAACAATTCAATCCAGCTTAACAAAGGTCTTGCAGATACCATTGTAGTGTAGCTTGTAAATTAGGCGTTTGTGAGGAACCTTATTGAAGGCCTTACTGAAATCCAAAACAACAGCATTAACAGTTATTTTCTGGCCATATCGTGAATAGTCAAGATCAGCTGGGTTACAGTGGATCGTTTTGCTCTGAATCCATGTTGCACGTCTGTTAAGATTGCGTGCCGTTCTAAATGCTTCATTACATGACTGTGGATGATATGCTCAAGGACCTTTGATTTATGCAGGTTAATGAAATCAGTCTATAATTTGCAGGGTCCGATTTTTCTCCATTCTTGAACACACCACATACATTGCCATGTTTCCATTTGGATGGTACATGGAGGTTTGGTAAATTGCTGTTAGTATAGGGCCGATTTCCAAGGCATAATCCTTCAGGAACCACAGGAGTATCTCATCCGGGCCACTGGCTTTATTTATTTTCAGAGACTGCAACTGCTTGATAACTCCTGGGATCGTAACAATGAGTGGGCCAATAGCTGGTTTCGGTTCAGTACCGACAGCCGGGATGGTAGTGGGATCTTCATTTGTAAACACACTAGAGAATTGTTTGCTTAAGATTTCCGATTTCATTCGCCCATCGTTTACGATCTTGCCATCGACTTTGAAGTCGGGTACAGTGCTTGATATACGACCAGAAACGCTTCGGGTTTTCCTTGATTGCGTCTCCAAGGAAATCTGAGATGCACGTTTCCCTTGCAGGCGCGAAATTCATTCCAGCGTACAGGGTTTCCAGACTTTTTTGCTTTGTCATAGAGCCGTTTTTTAGCCCTTGTTTGCCTTCTAAGCGATCGATTAAACCATGGGAGGTTATATCTGGAGCTAGTCATTTTTTGAGGTATCCAGGTGTCCACAATTCGACGCATATTTCTTTCGAAGTGATTCCACATATCGTCAACTGATACAAAGGAGAATTACTACATGGATTTTGGGTGTGAAAGTGTTTAAGAATTAACACCCATAAATTCACTTTAAACACACTTTTAATGATTTATTACTTCTAGTAGTTTAGGTTATAACACACCACTCTTTCACTGTGAATGTCTTACTGCATGAATTGCGTTTCAGTATGGAGCAGTTGATGGTAGTGGTGGCTGTGTTGCAGTAGCTGGTAGAACAGGTATCGCACACTATTCACTTAACACCAGGAAATGGAAGCTGTTTGGCAATTTATCACAGGTACTATGTACAGTGATGGCTAGTTGCTGATTATTTTTATATGGGTACATGTTTTCATTTTGCAGATGGATTCTTGTATTGTCTTTGATGCTATATTCTTACAGCAGTTAAATGAAGGTCCCTGTTCTATATAATTAACATGTTTCATTCACTTTGTTGTGTTATATTTTATATTACAGGAGCAGAGTTTTTCTTGTAGAGGTGGCCTGTCTTGGTGGAGAGATTTTCTTATTGTACCTTGTTACAATTTTAACTCTTGTGCAGATGAGGTGAGAATTTTGAACATGGGAAACTGTTCAGTGGTCATACGCATATTGCTGGTGTTAGTTATAGGCTTTATACTGAGTATATCATTTCTGTAAAGCACCAAAAACTGCTAAATTGCTTTACTGAGAACTGGTTGTGACATAAAATGAAGGGTCCTGAACTGATAACAGGAATAATTATTAAGTGAGTACTGTTTAGGTGACACACATCATTGACAAGCTGATGAACTTACCTGACAAAACTATGGGTGGGAACTGTTGTGAAGAAGCAACAAATAAGGTTTCCAGTCTGTTTTTCCTAATTATGTTAGGACCCACTGTTACACAGTATAAAACATCACTGCTAAAACAACCAGTCATATTACTGCTGCTAAGCTATAATCGATTTTTCTAAACTCCCCTTGTAGTGTATTCTAGAAATGATAATATTGTTAAGTGGTATCTGGAGATGATTATTAGGTACAGATTTTGAGTCTTAGTCTTATTCCCTTGTAGGTTCGTTTTTATCCCAAAATGTGCAACTTGGACAATGCTTTTTCACACCAGGTGAAGCTACCCTCGCCAGCCTTCCTAGTTAATGTGTTCAGGTGTCTTCTTTTGGTTTATTGCTCAGACTGTAGAGTAATTTTTTTCTCTCTGGACAAAGGGGACAACAATCAAAGTAAGTTCCCAGTTGGTCTGTTCTTGTGATGCCTTTTTGCTTACTTGTGCATGTATCAAGTTTGCTTTATTGAATCAGCTTGTTCGTTATACATTTTTTGAGCAGAAAGTCTATTTGGTAATAATTTTGTTTCTTGCAGCCTCACCATCTATCCAGGCTTCGCGTATTCAGGAGGTGTCACTAGCGAATCATGTCCCTCATCCCTTAGCTGTGGTACATGTCACACTAACTTCACTTTATGCAGGTGCGTTAATCATGATCATAGAATGGGATTGTAATTCTACATGTACTTATGAGACCATTTTTTCTGCTCTTACATCTGTACAAGAAATGTTGTCATGTTTTAAGGTATCAGTATAACCCATTTGACCATCCGCGCACGGTCCGCTCTAGCCTATTGGAAGCTTAATAACTACAGATTATGACACAATCTGTTTAAATATACCGTTTTTCGAAAATGTGAATATGTTTACAAAGCTTCATGAACCCATAAATCAAGGTACACGCCCGCTAACTTTAGGTCAGAGAACACGATGAACATGGCATGCGTTTCTTCACACATTGACCTCAAAAACTGTGTCTCAGATTTTTGGCACATGTGTTTGTTATTTTTTTTACAAGAGGATAAAGTTTGAAAAGGGAAAAAAATAGAACTGCCTGTGAAAAAAAGGTATAGCTTTTTAATCAGAAGAATAATAATCAGATTTTGCAGACAATTGGCTTTGTCGGCGAATGTTCTGACAACGTGCTCTTCGAATTTCAGCCAATTTGATCCAGGGGCTGTCACGACTTGTAACTCGAAATGCATGAACAAGTCGCCTATTTTTTTACTTTCGAGGAACAGAGAAAAACTAAAATTTGGCGGCATCCAAGTGTTAATTATGACATTATCTCACCAAGGGAGAAACCGCAGAGGAATCAACTTTCTATATAACAACAGTGTCACAGTTAACATGGAACAGGTACAAATTTCCCGTGACAGCGCATGGTAAATTATTGTCTTGTGAATAAACTCTTTTTCATGTGTGAAATCAGAATTCCAAGGTTAGTAAACGTGAAATCATCTTTTGATTTACATGATTTGCGTTCGAAATTTTACGTATCAGTTGACTAATCTTCAAAAATTAATTATGACCTTTCACCTGAAACAATTGATCTGCCTAAATTCAACTTTGTCCACTTCTCTTCCTCAATTTCCTCTGCTTCGACAGTTTCTTGCAATTGTATTTTACGGCAACTTGCGCTCATTTCAGCTTGCTCACTGGCTTCGTGATTGTGATCGAGTTCATTCAGCAATTTTTCTTGGTTGTGATAAGACCTTTTTTCGCTTTCCGCTAATTTAGTGGCCCACTCTTTGTCAAAAGTGTTTTTTGCCTTCTTTGGCCTTTCTTTAGCTGATGAAAAAGGGCAAGATCACTTTTTCTTCCTCTAAGACATCTGTGCAATGAAATTGCGTGTCAAACTAGGGTCAAACTCAACATGTTATTGATTCATGTAACACCTTGCGTTGATAATTAATTCATTTGACAGAACTTGTCAACTCTCAATTAAGTTATTACTGTGCAAAAAATCTTTATCGCGCAATAACTAGCGACAGATATAATATTTTTGCGTGGAGTTTTTTTAATTTGAAAGATAACCTTAAGATTTATCCAACAGTTTAAAAAAGTAAAATTATGCAAAATGGCAAATTTTCCCCTTACTGATACCTTAAACTCTGGAGGAACATTTCTGTTTTGTTATTGTAGAATTTAAGGCGCAATTACAATTGTATTCTTTTTCTGCTGGCCCCAAAAGTGGATTATTGGTCCCCTGGGAATGATACCTTGATGCTTAGTTCTTGATTAGCACTCTCCTGGTACCAAACAGTAACTAACAAGATAATAATGCTCAACTCTGGGTTATTGTAGGTGTTAATATCAAATCCTCCATAGCCTACGTGTAGCCGCACCCCCCCCCTCACCCCCCCGAAGGAAAAAACGGGAGGAGGGAACGTCGACAAAAACCTGGCACAAATCGTGTTATGTGACTCTAATTTATGCAAACTTATGTCTCAGCACTTTCCCCGATTAGGCATTGCTATTGATTCATGTTCCTATTCTTTCAAACACCTTTGCAATTTAATGGCCATTTACAATTGTGTTCTTTGTTTTAAAGAGAAAACTATGTTTGATGTAAGTGTCACGCTTAAGAATTTGGATTTCTACATTCATGCGTTTTCGGAGTAGGTACATTTTTAAGCCTTTACTTGGTCTTCTTAAAAAGTTAGAGCATTTGGAGCAAATTTTAGAAGACTTGAAGAACTCCATAAGAAATAATTACGCCACAAGTTTGGAGAAAGAGGGTCTAGTTTTTCCAAATTTTAGCGGAAGTGGCATAGCACCGAAGAGATGGAGACTTATTTTCCTTGCCTGTACTGTCATCTTCGCCTAAAAAGCAAGTTAATTGTAAAGCTATAGAAAAGCCCTCGTCGACTTTGGTGATATCAGACAAAGAAACCATTTTCTTGGGTACTTTGCGTTTACAAAGGCAATAGATTTAGACAAAGATCTATCCTTGAGGTGCGAATGCACTACAAGCCAATGGAAACATTTCAGTATACACATTTTGCTTCCTGCCACCCACCAGGGGTCAGTAAAGGCTTGATCAAAGGCGAAGCACTTAGACTGCTTCGAACTAACTCTTTAAAAAATAGGTTTGAAGAGAATATTGTAGCATTCTGATCACGCCTTTACGCGAGAGGTTATCCAGATATTCTGGCAAATAAAGTCCTCTCAGAAGTGAAATTTGAAGAGAGAAAGTCGGCTCTTCAACAAAATAAAAGAACGTACAATAGAATTCTTCCTTTTGTCACACAATACCACCCAGCGGTGCCTATTTTAAAGAAAACGTTATTGAAAAAAATGGCATTTAATACAGGATCAACCTTTACTGAGTGAGATATACAAAGAGCCTCCCATCATCTCGTACAAAAGAGGAAATTAATCGCTCAAGGACATACTCGTGAGATCCAAACTCTAAAGGCAAAGAAACAACACTTGCGAACAGCGGGAGTCGTCTAGGCCTGTCACAACTTCTTTTCAACCAAAGAGCAGAGGCAATCAACGGTATCACTCTAAATATTATCAACTTCCCGTAACCGGTTGGTAGAGAAACTAAGATATCCCTTCAAAAAACAAATCAATGGCTTTCTACTATTCTTCATGAAATTTCTCTATTGAGAAACATGGTTCACCCATCATTTTCTTTTATGGTTCTCACGAGGCAAAAACAGACTAAGCCAATCAGAGTTCATGTAATTATTGAGAAAATGGCTTGCCAATGAAAACGCATGACATATTTTCGTGCTAAAGGGTGACATCACATAACACGATTTGTGTCAGGTTTTCGTAGATGTTCCCTTCTCTTGTTTTTTTCCTTTGGGGGAAGGGTGCAGCTACACATAGGCTAAATCCTCCAGTACTTAAGATATAGTTCCCTGATCAATGATGGGCATTTGTGACTGTTTAATCAAAGGGTACATGTATATTCATAGTAATTCATGACTGCTAGCACTGAAGTGATGTTTGTTTTGCTTGTAACTGTATCAGAATACCAAGGTTCTGAGGGACTGGATGGAGTAGAGTCTCTAATCACTAATGTTGGTGGGCGTTTACTGATGTTACAAAGAGATAAAGCCTGCATTGATATGAAGACCAAAAAGGTAAGTTAACACAGAGAACATATTAAATAGATTTAGGCAACCCTAAAAGCGGAGCTCCACACACAGTCCCTCCAAAAATGCTTGAAAACTTGTAGAAAGAACTTAGCTTTATGCTTATGTCCCTCCAAAAACGCTTGAAAACTTGTATGAAGAAAATTTTTCCTCCAAAACTGCTATGAATAATCCGTTTCTTCAGCAAAACATTGTAGACTGCTGTAGACTGCTGGCTGTAGGTTGTGTAGCTGCGGCAAGCCACGAAAAGCGCGCGAAAAACAAAGCCTTGTTTCGGTTTAAGACCTTCTAAATATCCTGGATGACTATGGCCACCATGTTGGGGCAACGTTGTCGTCGTTGCTTGGCGCACGCGCCCGCGAGCCATGCCGCTAGCCACGATGACCATGAGAACTCAAACGCATGGTTTTCTCAATTTCTATTCCCACACGGTAGTTATGGGGCTCCGCTCTGCGGCTCTTCGAGCCGCTGTGGAGCTCCGCTAAAAACAGGCCATGACAGCTTTTTATTCTGCTTACTTTCAAGGCCCAAATTTTTTCACTCATATTTTCTTCAGTTAAGTAAAATCAAAAATGAAACATTGTGATCCACATCAAAGTGAGTATGTTGTGAAAGAAACTAATAGGCTAGTAAATTACACCACCTCCACAGCCTGAGACTAATTACAATTTTTAATCACTTGCTGGCAGTCTTCGTTTTCTTCACCTGTTGTCTTGGCCTCTTGTGTTGAGAATGTGTGGACATCATCTACATCAAGCCGAAATAAGAGGCATCTAATGGAAGCTTTGTGGCTTGGCTGTGGAGCAACTGGGATGAAGGTATGTCCAATTTCTGTTCTTCCTTACAGTGTACACTGTTAGTGTGAAGCAATGTTGCCATCTGTGAGTACTGGTGATAGAATGTACACTGTACAACAGATTTGTAAATGATTCTATTCAAAGCAACATAACAAACAATAACGTACATTTACCTACATCATTTTTACAAAGGTCTGTTTGTGTTGCACTGACTCTAAGCCAATTTTTTGGTTTCTCCAGGGCTCTGATAAACCCCAACCTGTAATTAAACAGTGACTAGTACATGTAGTGACATGTAGGGGTTTTAAAATACTGGGCTGACCGACTCTTAACTCATAACTCTGGAGTAGCACTTTTTTGTGCTTTATTATGAGTAAGTTTATATACATTGGCCAGTTGGTGTTTAGGTTTAGTTGGTTATATGCAAAGCTTGGTGCTAAGTTTGTTAATCTGTTCATCCCAGAGTCTGAAACTTTCCTCATAGGTGTGGCTTCCATTATTTCCTGGAGATGATGAAAATCCCCCAAACTTTCTGTCCAAGCGGATCATGTTACCGTTTCAACTAAACATTTATCCGCTAGGTAAAGTGACGTAGAGCTACCATCATTATTAAATTGGTTTACACTTATTGCACTATATCTGATTCCTTTTTTGGTTTACCTTTGACCTTGAGGTGATATTGATGATTTTTCAATTAGTTTTGCCATTACTATTGTTGTTATTACAATTACTATTATTATTATTATTATGTCCATTCCTTGTAGACTCAGGCTAAACTAGGATGTTCGGCCTGGTATATAGTCCTTTGGAGCGGGTTACAAGTCACCACAGGTCCCAGGACTCTCTTTTCCTTCTTTTTTACAGAGTCAGTACTTTCCTTAGTATCTTTGCTGTTCCCAACAATGCTGTTTTCTGGATAACTTCCAGCTTCACGTTCATTATTATTATTATTATTATTATTATTATTATTATTATTATTATTATTATTATTATTACTATTATTACTATTGGTCAATATTTTAACTGACTTATGATGGCTGAATTGATGTATTTACGTTATTTGGGTTTGTACCTTATAATCTACTGTAACAGTGTGATTATATTTTCTTGTCAGCTGTTTTATTTCAAGATGCGGTTGTTCTTGGAGTAGCTAATGAGCCAATGCCTTTGGAATGTACCTCTCCAACTCCCACATCTCTTTCTCCTCAAGCATTTCCATTTTGTACTCTTGAAAGAACAGTAAGTTCCAGTTAATTTTCTTTTAATAACCCTGCTTTTACTTTTTTTTTGTGCTGAAAATTATTGTTTTCCATAACATCAACAAGTGCATATATGAAAACGCAGGGGAATGTGAAGACCTGCAGACTTAGTGTTAATATTTCTTTATTATAATGATAAACTTACATTAACCCTTAAAGCCCTGAGAGGTCTCCCTGTGACAAGTAAAATTGTCTGGCATTAGCCAGAATAAAATCGATAAAGACACTATTGGGGTTTAAAGGGTTAAAATTTGAACTGAGTTGAAAAAGCTTTTGGAAGACTGTTTTTGTAAATTAAAGAATTATCTATCAACTTTATTGGTCTCATGAGGTCAAATATATACCATATTTATTCACTGATAAGACGCACCATTTTTTATGAGAAAATATCCTAGTTCGATTAAAATCTGCTCAAAACTCGGGGTGCGTCTTATAACCGAGTATTTTCGCGCAACAAAATATAACTTTTTCAAATTTCCCCAAAATTAAAGCTTTACTGAAATGAGTATGTAAATAGGGTGGCTCTGAAAAGAACTGTTTTGTTTTAAAGCTCGGGTGAGCTCAGCTACTTGTCGTCCTCGGCTTCGCTGTCGGTCTCAAACTCGTTGTCGATCGGCTCATCTGCGTCTTCCGTTTCTTCTTCCTCGTCATCCCAAACCACACCGTCTTCAGTTCCATCGAGAGCATTATTGATGCCACAGGATTTGAACGATCTTGTTATCAAATCTACTGGGATCTCACTCCACGCTCGATCGATCCACCGCAACACCACCTCTTTGCTGGGCGCTCGCTTCTTCCTGGAAGGCGTGTAGGTGAACGGGCTGTTTATCATCCAGGCTTCGTACTGCACATGGATCTTTGCGAAGTGCTCGGAATAATTGACTTTACAACAAATTTAAAAACTACAAATGCTAAGAAAATAAACTCCAATGAGACTACAGTGAAAACCAGACTTTCTAATCACTGCTACGGCAAACAAGTTCGTAAACACAGTCAACAAAGCCAAGGTGATTTCAACGAAAAGTGAACGTGCTCTAAAGCACGTGCTTGAAATGATTGACGTCGCAGTTAGTAACTTAAGCATCGCAATTAGTAACTTATGGAAGCATATTTTGTAATTACAACGAACGTGGTCAACAAAATTTCCCATAATTCTGGGTGCGTCTTACAACAGGGTATCGACCAATATTTAGGTTGGTACATCCAGAAATACATTTATAGAAAAAGACAAGAACTCTGAGATCCCTGTTGGAAGTTAGTTGTTGTTTGTAGGCCAGTGAGTTGTGTGCCTCTGGATTCCATCTAAGATTGTTCTCAAATTGACACTAGCAGGGGACCAAACCTCTTTGGCATAACAAAGCTGTGACTGCACAAGAGATAGATAAAGTGTCTGTCTGGCTTTGTTGTTGGTGAGAAGTGGACAGGTTCTCTTAAGAAACCCAACATTCTATTGGCCTTGAGTACAATGCTCATAACGCGCGAATCTTATGATAGTGCTAAAAATGGCAACACCAAGATCTTTTTCTTCCTTGGTGCACTGCAAGTTTACATCACCAAGGTGATATTCGTGAGTCACAGGAGTCTTCTTCCATGACTGTCAATACTTCGCACTTGGATACGTTTATATTTGATTCATGATGAGAGCATCTAATGGACATAATTTTTTTTGTCTGTAGACCCAGGTTTACCTTCACCATGTCATGAGACAACTTCTTCGTAGAAAGTGAGTAGTACTTTATACTCTATGTATATTTTAATTAGTAACTGTTAATTCATTAATGTTAGAAAAGAAATAACAAAAGAGATGTTAACAGTCTTACGCTGGTTTGAGCAGGTGGCAAGTGAAATAACAATAAGGTCTATTTCACTTGTCACCTGCTACGGTATATATGTAATTATTGAAATCATAATTATGATAACACTAACATGTATAACAAAATTGATGGTTGTTAAAAGCTCTGACTCCAAGTGGGAATTAAATGTCGTTTTCTTTGTGGCACTAAAAGTGAAGGTGTATGTGTCAAACTGTGGTCTTCTTTCTGTTATCCAGCTTAGGTCAACAGGCATTGAAGATAGCCAACATGTGTTGTGACTTACCTTACTTTCCTCACGTTCTTGAGCTTATGTTGCATGAGGTTCTTGAGGAAGAAGCCACAGCATCGGAGCCTATTCCAGGTAAACTAATTATTACTATTGTACTTGTATCAACGTGGTTCGTGGAAAAACTCTAGTAAGCTAACCTTACTTGATTCAAAAGCTTTGAATTCATTATAATCACATGTCCTGTGCATTTTGCTGCTTTTTCTCTATCTTTCAGATGCCCTCCTTCCTCGCATTGTTCGCTTTATTAAGGAATTCCCTCAGTATTTAGAAACAGTTGTACACTGTGCAAGGAAAACTGAGGTAGCTTTATGGAGTTACTTGTTTTCAGCAGTTGGCAATCCACGGGATCTGTTCACAGTAAGGATTTGTGTTGTCCTGTTGTGTTGTGGTAGTTATTGTGTCAACATGAATGTACTTAGCTCTTAACATTTTTGGTTTCCTTGTGAATAGGAATGCCTTGCAGCAGAGAAACTGGAAACCGCAGCATCCTATCTAATTATTCTTCAGAACTTAGAACAACCAACCATTAGTAAACAGGTTTGTTTATAGTCACTGTGCCAACCAAAGTCAGAAAGTTTGTGAATGGAACCCCAGGGTCTGTCCTTGTATGCTAGTACACAAGGGAGTAACCATTGTGTTTTCTTTGTTTAGGGATCATTGTTGAGTTGTAATGTATTGTTTGGTCTTTTGTATTGCTCTTGTTTCAGTAGTTGTTTGAGGAGTTTCATTGTTTAGGTATAAGTATAGTTCTTGAAAGAACTGTTGTTGATAATGTTGACTGACCTTTCAACAACCTGAGCAGAAGTCATCATCAGAGCCAACTGATTTATATGTGGTGGTATTTATGTCCCTGGGAACAATGTCATGATTGGTTGTATAAGCTATGATGTTGAGGCAATGGTGTTATTGACTGTAAAGTCAGTTTTTGGTCAGTTTTTTGTCAGTTTTGCTTTGTCTGTTAATGTCCTGGATAAGTCATTTGTATGATGCAGGTAATTGTTGGCAATGGTTCAGTGGCATTTCTTGTAAGTTCATGAACCAGCTCCCCAGAGTGATTTGTTGATTTTAGTCAGTGTACTGTGCCCCAGTTGATTCTGTGGTCAGTCTGTTAAGAATGTTCAGCTATGTTTTTGATAAGTCTAAAAGATTATCATGTTGTAGAATACAGTGTATGACCATGGCACATAATTCTACGAGGGGGGAAAAAGAGACCTCTTTGTGTATGTGGGTTCATGGCTGTGCTGTTTACAGTAAGATATAGTTAATAATTTGCATTTGCCTTCAGCATGCAACCATTCTTCTGGACAAGGCATTGAACACCTGTAAATGGGAGGTAGGTCATGCCACATACTGATCTGGCTCCTGTTTAAGTTTAGTCACGGAACTAACACAATGACTTTGGTTTAGCAAATTGCTAAGATCAGTGATTTGTCTAAGCTCATAAATATTGCCTTGCATGTACATAATTTTTTTGCACTTGGCGTTGATTTTTTATTTATTTATAAGATGGTGTACATCCATTTTGATTGGCTAGTATTATTAATTTCTGTGTTAATTAAGTTTTTTTACAGAGGCCAATAATTATATAATTGTAAACTGGTGTAGCTACATGCATAAACTAAATTGCCCTTGGCTTTCATTTTGTTACAGATAGCACGTGATTTGGTCCGTTTCCTACGTTGTATTGGAGCAGATGAGCTGGACTCACCACCGCGGTCCCCGTCATATGTCAAACCTCTCCACTCACCACCCCTAAGTCAGGCTGCTTCTGTAGATGAAGATGACGTCATGCCATTTGTTGTGAGCCCACATTCACGTACATCAAGTACGTCAAAGTCATCATCACGGGGGTCACTCACGCGTGGTGGATCAATTGAAAAACCTCATGTAGCTAAGAGTCCCTCTTCCAGATCTAGTGCAGTGGAAAAAACTATAAAAATCATGGGAACAGGCTCCAAAACTTCAACTACTGATTCAAAGTGAGTCGGAATACTTTTCAGTATATTCCATTCAAGCAACAGTAAATACTTCTGTCGATCAACTCATATAAGACAAGTTTACTTTTGTTTTAACAGGAGGCCATCTGACCTGGAAGTGCCAGATAACTTTTTTATTGACACCATGTTAAATCGTCATGCAAGACTTCTGTTGTGTGCTAACCGGCTTAGAGACCTGGGGCGATTTTCTGCTCATTTGGAGTTTGCACTGGTACCTTGGCTTTCTAAGGAAAGGTGAGTGGTTTTGTTGTCATCACATTGCTAATGGACCATTTTTAACTGGTATCTCCAGAGTATATTTCTGTGACCTTTGGTTACTGGTCAGGATTGGTAATGTGTTTATTAACTAATCACAGCTAATTGTAATTGCCCGAATGATCCCAAGGTCTTTATATTGTTGAAAATTGCTTTTAAGTGTCTGTTTTTTTACCTGTATTAATTTTTCATTGTTCTAGAAAGCGTGCTGCCCTCGTTTATGATTATGTGGAGAGTTTAACCTCAGTTCACCAGGATTTCGACCTTCCTTACCCAGCTCTGAACCAACTGTCAAGCTCTGCAACCCTGTCACCAAAATCTTGGAACCGATATGGTAAGAAGATGGCTGAGCCAGTCAAACAATTCAATCAAGTACACTCAGCATAAGCAAGATGTTTTACTCTCTTTAACAGGGCGCCTTGCTTCTATGTCGTCAACAAGCAGTACCTATGGTGGTGGCCAGTTCTTTATAGAGTTAAATGGTTCTATGGAACTCGGCATAGAACTTGCAGAGGAAGTTGAGGAGGCACAACTTTCACCAGTTTATAAGAGTGAGATTAGTTACTCTTTTTGTATTGACATGCATACATGCAAGGGTGATTATTTACAAGACACCAAAGGGTTATCAACAACTATACAGGCGCTTCACTGAAATACTGTACGGTAAAGAACACTTACAGTATTCAATTCAGTATGGAAGGAGGCACCATGAAAGAAACTGTAAGCAATGCTGAAGCAACCAGAACACAATTATAATATTTCATATGATTTCATCCACAGTACAAATATATGGGCGATTTCATATTCCAAAGCTGTTGACATTATTCCTATCACAGGTATTATATGAACCCCCAGCCCTTTGCCCTTGGGGCCTTCTCCTGGCTTGAGTGGCTGGTAGGCCATCCTCCTGGTATTTTTGCATGGTCATGAGTTTGAGTTCTATTCTAGCCTGTTCTTTTTTTGGGAACTTTCTTCCATCTGGTCCAAGGTCTTTCTCCAGTCTGAACATTTTCAAAAGCAGACTTCAAACTCTTCTACTTAGTAAAGTATTTAATTAGGGATTTTCGATTGGTAATTTGTCATCTTTTTCCTGTGCAATTTATCTGGGGAATTTAGAATTGTAATTTTACATGTACCGGTAAGTCCTGTAAGGTGCAGTTGAATAATTAGAGACTGTGTGGTATAAATAAATAAATTATTATTACTATTATCAAATCATATCTGCTTGAAATTGCATAGGTACAATGTACTGCAAGAGATAATTCTCCAACAAAAAGAAAACTAAATGTTTGTTTTTTTGTCAAGATAATGACATGGGACAAATGAGTGGTGATCCATCTGAAACAAGTTCTGTAGCGTACTCCATTGATGGAGAAGAAGATTGGGTCTGGCCAGGAGGAATGGGGTCTGGATATGTAGACATTCAGGAACTTCGGGTTCAGCTGGCATTCAGCGGCTCACAACAGGCGCGCAGAGAAACACAGTAGGTTTGATAACACAGAGCCATTGTGTGTGTGTTTGAGGTGACACAGAACTGTTGCCCTTTTGCTGTAATTGTACACCAGTGGACATAATACTTCATGTTCAAAGGAATTTTGTTTCTAGAGGGGATAAGCTAATGAATCATATGCCAAATTGTCAACCAATCAAAAGTAAATTTAAAACAAATTGCAACCTGCTTGCTCATGTCTCCAGTGCTTGCTTCCAAAAAAACTCACTGACTTACATGTACATGTACGTGTTGATTGTGGTCCTATCAGTTATTTAAGAAATAGAAAACATGTACCCTGTTTCTATCGAGTTATAGAAACACGAGTGAAAGTTTGGGAGAACGAGAAATGCTGTGGGAACACGAGCCGCAGGCGAGTGTTTCCACAGCTTTTTCGAGTTCTCCCAAACTTTCACGAGTGTTTCTATAACTCAATAGAAAAACGAAGAACATGTTTTCTATTTCTTTTAGAAAACACCGCGACAAAAAAAAGAAAAGCAACTTGTTAGCTTTGATTATCAAAATGTAAATTCTCTTTGCTCGCGTCATCATTACGTCAACAGCTCGTGCTAGTTCTGTGTTTCTATCGAGTTATAGAAACACGATTTCTAACCAATCAGCGCGCGTACTTTCTTAGGACTGTTTTCTTAAGGGTCATGCGAAACTATCTCATGTTGTCAATAATGCACTGATACCCACTTATGCTGCTAGGTACTTGCTGCAGATGTTCAAGGAAGCCAAATGTCATGATTGGTGGCTTATTCTTTCGCTGGTGTTGCGTGACAGTATGTGCTTAACCAGTTGTATTGATGATGCCACAAAACTTGAAGGTTCCTCTGTTGAAGTACTTTCAAGGATGAAAAATGGCATTGAATCACTGGAGACCTGGACAGAGCAAAATTGGTATGGTACTGTAGTATATTAATTGAACAGTGTGTAATGTATCACTTCATAAATGTTAGGTAGGCTGTGTACCAAAAAGCTGGTAAAACGTATAATGAAGTTAAAAGAGAAAACAGCCCATAAAGCATTGTTGAGCAGATGATTGGTTCTGCGGTAATTTTTTTTACAAAAGATCAGAATCTTATGAATACTTTTGGTGAATTTGTCTTTTCCTAGCCATGGATATCACTTGTTTTTTGGTTTGCACAAAGACTGTTGGTTGTCCATAGATACAGCATTGGTGGCCACTAAATCCTCAGCTAAGGAATTGAAGGAGAACCATCCAACCTCTGATTCTAGCTGGCGATCACGTCATTCCACTTCAAGTAGAGACTTAGAAAAATCTGGTGAAAACAATGAACAAGGTGAAGAAACTGCCCATGACGAACGGGAAAATGAGTACGATTGTGTGATCTCATGATTAAAGAACTCCAAGGCATGTCTTCAGCTCCCGGTGATACTAAGACAATAAACATCACAAGTGTTTTCCATCAACGGCAGTGACAGCAGATAAATGAGACAAAACATTTCAGACTCCACACATGTATAGTTGTCTGAAGACTTTCGAAGACTTAACAACCAGCATCAATTATTGTGAAGATTTCTTTATTTTATATCACTGACAGTGACAACCTTAGAAGCCTCTAAATAACAGCTTGTTTATTCCAGTATTCTCTTACAGACAACTTTTTTTTGTTGCCTTTTTTGGCATTATTATTTTTTTTATTAGAAATAAGGAAAAAACTTATTGTATTTCTCTTACATTTTTCTGGTTCAGATGAAAATTTTTCTTTCCAACAAAGACTTTTTGCATAATGTTGTCATGAAAAAGAATTCCAGTTTAACTTATGTTGATTACTGCAAGAACTTGTGAATCAGTTGTAATTCATTTTCACGAGCTTCTGTCACTGTTGCTGGGTCAAGGGGATTTGAAGCTCTGAGGAAGGAAACAGAGTACCAATATTAGATGTATACTCTTTCATGGCAAACTTATCAGGTAACATCACTCTTTGAGCGTAAAACTGCAAGCATGCCTCAATATAAAGTAATTAACGGGAGAATCTTGAACTTACTATGAACAAAATATTTGGGATCAGACTGTTAGGTGAAAAAACCTCCCTTTCCAGGTTCACTTGCGCTGGCCAGTACTGCTGTATTCCACTGGACACCAAATCAGAGAGAATTCATTGGGATCAGACTGTTAGGTGAAAAAACCTCCCTTTCCAGGTTCACTTGCGCTGGCCAGTACTGCTGTATTCCACAGGACACCAAATCAGGGAGAATTCATAACACTTCACCTACCTGAGATCAAGATGGTGAGCTCCTCCCTTCACAAGAACAGCAACAAGAGTCGAAGAAACATCCTTCAGAACCTGAATAAAATCAACAATACAAAATTAATGAATGATGATTTCACAATTATGTAGTACTAACAATAGATACAATGATTTAAATTACTCTAGTAGGGGCACTCTGGAAAGCATGTTTCATTAAGACCATCTTGAAAACAGCTTCTCTAATGACATTATGTTGTAATGCCATCCATGTTAGGTGGGGGGGGGGGGGTGGTGTCTTAATAACTGGCTGCTGCAACAGACAGTCCTGATGAATGACTTCAAGGCAAGAACAGATTAGCAAATGATGGTCGTATTTTGAAATTGGTGTAAGGCAAATCCAACTTTTCTCCCAACATGTCTTACTTAGCACAAAGTGATAAGAACTTACACCACCAGGCCTCCATGGATCCAAGTCACCATTGGAAAATATAATGTTTGAAGATGAAGCAATATCTAAAAGGAATTATAAGGTACAATAATTATATACTTATGGCAATAACACTTATAATGCTGTTATCTACTGAGCAGTATACTGTACATGTACATATTCTTAACCCATTGACTGGTGAAACAGCTGATACCAGCCACTGTGACATATCACATAATTATGGTCTTATATTGATTTCAAAAAACCATTGATATAACATACAATACCCCTAGCTTATCTCTACATGGTAATGGTAATCTATCACAATTAATAGGAAACATCTTCCTATGTTCAACAATGTTCAGTCATTTTTGGGTTAGCTAAAGATATGGTTATATTATGGTCAGTTTAATAATGATCTAAAATAAATATAGATATTCAGTTTTCATTTACCTTTTCCCCAGAGTGCTATAACAGGCCAGTCAGAGCGCTGTTCCACACCCCACTGAGACATGCAGTAATTCGCCCTCATCTCTTGAGTCCATGGGAGAACTGGGAACATGTCTGTTTCATTGTTAGAGCCAGCTGGCAGTGCCAGCTCAGTACATGCCTGAAATCAATTTAATATATTGCATATTTGATTTTATAATACTTTATTAAAGGTTAAAGCTATCCATTAAAACTATTAAGACTGGGCCTACGTAATAACAGCTTGGCGCTGTCTTGAGAGAGATTGCACTGCCATACAGCTGTAACCATTGTACAACTGCAAAACTCTCAGTGCTAGCTTAAGATGAAAGGTGTTTGTATAAGTAACAACCCTTCTGGCCTGCTGTCCTGTGCCAATGTCAATAGTAAAATATTACACTATTAATGGCACCAATGTGTGTGAACAATCAAACCCAAAGTTAATTTAAAGGGGCACTGCACCTGATAGTCCCAAGCTTGGCTATCAGAACCCAGTCCACATCCAGTTGGGTCAGCACATTCAATGTATTCAGTGTCAGGATCAAAGCATGTTAATGTGCCCTTTGTGCCATTGTACACAAGACCTGTGGCTGCAGCCAAGCCCTCAAGCTTAGAAGGTGCACTGGACAATAGCTCACAAGCAACATTAACTGGAAATCCAGGGAGTGGGGCTAAGAAGTCAGTAGGGTAGGGATAGTCTCCCATGGCAAGATTGACAAATGCATTACGTATCCAGCCTAACAAGTGTGGAACCTGAATGTCAACAAAACGACAACTTGGTCAAAATGCATCAGACATTAATAATGAATGATGGTCTGAATCATTCAAACATTTGTCTACTAGCCAGTTAAAAAACAAAATCTTACTTCAGACAGTACATTTATCCTTTAACTTCCAGCAGTGATCAAAATTGACTTCTTTTCACAAAATAAATTCCATTGTTAGGCCAAAAAAAATGTTTAATATATATGACCAGAATAATTTGAGGACTCTGAATGTATGCAGGTTGAATTCTCAAAACAAACATATCAGGAACATGTAAGGGAGTGTATAACACAAGTTGAAGATGTTGTAGCCAAGACGTTTCTGTATAACTGTGGAGTTATTGTTCAAAAGTCTGATCAAAACTTTAACATTTAACTCATCAACATATTGCAAGTGATATTTATCCTTCCTTGTTACAACAGATCATCTGCTATTGGCATTATTGATTATTTCTTAATTAATATCCAGGGAAACCTGTTCAGCTGAGGTCAGTGACTTGCAAAGCTTGAATGCTTTTGAAATTTGGGCCAGTCCTTAAAAAAATAAATAAAAATTATTAAAAATGATATTACATAACATTTCTTGTAACACAGCGTGGGGCTGGGATCTAGAGGACTTCTGGGATAGGTACATGTTGCAGCAGTATTAGCCTGAAGAACAATATTTTGAGCTCTCTACATTTAAACAACCAGAGTGAATTCCCTATTGCAGTCATGAGCAGGTAGTTCAGATTTATTAAAATCGCATGTTATATTACAGTGTAGGAGTATAATGGCTTCATGTCACCCAGTCTTTGATGATGATGATTATGATGATGATTCAGGATTTATATAGCGCTTTATCCCAAGGCTCAAAGCGCTTTACAACACTTTTTGTGGGGGACTTTGTCAGACTGCTTATTAAGGCGCAAATTGCAGCCACGCAGTTCACAATCTTATTAGAGTGAATAGTAGGATACACAGGTGCCCCCATAACAGAATAAGTGATAGACCATCACATCGGGGACTACGTCCCCTACTCTTTCCGAACAGTGTGTGGGTTCTTAAACGTCCCACACCAGTACTGTGAGACGGGACCTACGTTTATCGTCCTTATCCGAGAAGACTAGAAAGTCTAACCATTTGGAGGTGTCATTACAAAGGCAGCACTTTCTCCTCAGTTATTTAAAGACCCTGAGTGTTGGTCCGGTCGAGGATTTGAACCCACGACCTCCCACACAGTAGTCCGGTGCTCTACCAACTGAGCTAACCGGTTAATATTATCTCTTTTCCCTCCATAAGACCTACAGGTAATAATGGGACTTGCAGTTAAAGACGTACTCAACTGTGATCATAATTTATTTAAATGATCACAGTGTCAGAATAGCAAGAGGTATTTAAAAATAATTATACTTCTCACTAGCCTGACACCCAGCTTTTAAACAGAGAACCAATAAAGGGAAACAGAGGGTGTGATAGTATTTATTTAACAGTTGGTATTGCACCCTCGGATTGTGATTATTGTGTACACTATCAAACCTTGGGATCCTTGCTGTACTAGGCTTTCAATCATATTAAATCCTGTGCGGACAAAATCAGGACAGTTACTGTCGGCATTGAAAAAGTCCTGTATGAATGAAAAAACACAACATTCAATATTGTGTCAACCAGATAATCTATTTTAAATCTTAAAATTGAAATAACAACTAATGAAATAGAACTTCCTAACTTTGAAGCAAATGAACTTGTCAAAAAGGTTTGGGATTGATTCACATTACCTCTGTTACAGCATTAAAAAAGAAATTTCTTTCAGTTCCTGTAAAAGTTGCCATGTAAATTGGTGCACTTGCTGCTAATGCAACATTGATGACATTTGGGTACTTGAACCTCATGTATGCACTGAGGATTCCACCATAGCTGGCAAAAAAAAAAAATTGTAAAACAATCTAGGTGTACATCACTTACATAAATTTAATTTGAAATTATTTATTATGATGAATTATAGCTATATCTGTTCAACCAGTAATATAACAATTTTTTAGGTTTCAACATACTTTTTCTGCTGTAATTTACTAACAAGCCAACTTTTACAACTTCTGGTGTCACTTTCATTACCAGTGTTTTATTACATGCTGCTGCTACATGTTAGTATTGATTGAAACTTAATAACTTACCTGCCACCAAAAGCAACGACTTTGCTGTTTGTGGCTTTAAATTGAACCTTTAGTTCCCTTACAAGCACAGCAAAGTCAGCCAAAGCTTGTTCTATTGATAGAAAGCCAACCTTGTCATGATCTAATGACGAAGGACCAAATGGCATAGATTCTCCGTAATACCTCTGTCAAAGAAATAATTAGGATTGTCAATATTTTTTAAATGTTGTGGAATATGAACAGAAGTTGCTGAGTGCTCTCAATCAAAATTGATTATTATTGTAAACTCCTGGCAAGCAAAATGTCTACTGGTAAGTCAAAATATTTCAGCTTATGGTTTTTAAGACTGAAAGATTCTGATATAAGCTTAAAGGTATTACCCACTTAAAAAAAAAGAAAAAAAATTAAAAATAGAGACCCCTTCTACTGGTTTGTAAATAGGTTTAAGGGATAGCAAAATCTGTATTCAGACACACTTACATGCTCACCAAAAATCACTAATGCACTAAAATTTTTGGCTGCCTCGAACACAAATCCGGAGTTGTCCCAAAAAGAAGTAATAGGTCCCTCATTCCCAGTATAAAAGAAGACTGGTCCTTCTCCATTCCAATACTGATCTGTTAAAAATACAAGTTAACAAATACAGTACTAATAGATTAATGATAAAACCTGGAAAGTGAAATGGTGTGTTTCAGTTGCAGATGCACAAATAAAATGCACAAGTTATAGAACAATAACGTACAACAAAATTTCAAACAATTCAGACCAAGACAAGAAAAAACCCAAAACAAAAAGAGATCTTCACACTGTCTCACACCCTCAGTATGCCAAATGTCCAAAAGTTATTTTTGGCAATTATGTCAAAATTATTTAGACCATGCTTTTATCTTTTGTATCTTTTGTTTTAAACAATGACTTAAAGGGTTGTTACTTATGGTTTGAAATAATTCATGGTTTGATATCATTCATGGTTTGATATAATTCATGGTTATATCAAACCACGCATTATATCAAACCAAGAGTTCCATCTAACGGCATGAAGTATATCAAACTATGATTTAGTTGTCTGAAACAACGAGTTGTGTTCAAAATATATGGTTTCAAATAATTTTGCAGGTAATGCCACATTGTTTGAAACAATGAATTTGCCTGGCAATCATTGTCTGAATGAATATAAACAGGGGAAGTCGATTGTGTTAAATAACGTGTCATAGAGACAAACAGTGGTTTTAAATCATGTAAGAGCAAGCTCGTATGTATGAAAGAAATGATTGAAAGGGGAAGTCATTGTTTGAAACAAAGGATACAAAAGATAAAAGCATGGTCTGAAATAATTACATTTGTCTAAATCATTTTTAAATAATTTTGACACAATTGCCAAAAATAATTTTTGGACATTTGGCACCCCATACCTCAGCTGACTACAGTAATTTAATCAAACTAATGCATTATTATTTCTATTATTTTGTTAGTAATTGACTGACTGTGCTGGTATCTGAAAAGGAAGTCTTCAATTCTAAGTAGATCGAAGTAGTAGAAATATTGCCACGGCTCCCCACTTGGTGGTATTTTGGAGCAAGTTTGACTAGCACCTCAAGGTTGCACCATCAAACAGTACGCCTAGGGGCAGTTAATTGCATGTGATGTCAACTTTTTCCACTTTAGGCAAGATTTCCGCACAGGTCCCTGCTTCATTATGCATGCAGCAGATGAATTGTTTAGGGTAATGCACATGTAAACATTTCTTTTTATTGCAGAATGAAACTGTATGGCTACAGCATGCATAATGAAGTAGGGACCTGTGTGGAAATCCTTCCCAACTTTATTCTACACACTGCCTTAGAATTCTGATAAATCTAGTACATTTCTTAGAATCCGTCCCTACCATATCTGATTATTCATCCTTTTAAAAATTATTCACTAGCCTCGTTCATTTCAATCAGAAATTTCGTATTTTCACTTATTTAAATTTACTAAACAATTCACCGTTTCAACTCTACCTGTGTAAAGGTACCTCTGTTTGAAAGTTACATCGACGATGAAGTTAAAATGGTCTAGTTTCTGCTCAAAATAACCCGTTTCGTACGAAATTGTAGCCGTGACCAATGGAATAACAGTTACAAAGGCCAACGAAATTAGGCTAAAGTCCATCGTTCTGCATTTAGTGAAAACCACAATTGATCCACATAAAAAGACAATTTTTGGTACCAGATCCCCCACGTGAGGCTCACCTGATGGCCTAATTGACCCCTCGCGGGAGGGGCAAGTAAGGCAACAAACCCTACTTACACCACCCCCAGTGATTTCCATAGTAACTGTGTTTGAATATTTTATTTGGGACATTCAAAATATAATGGCGGCACTGAAGTATACCGGAGTAAATTATACAAGACGTTGTTGAAGGCTAGGAGTCTGAAATGCCAGAGGAAAAGAAAGAAGAAACAGATGCGAACAATATTGCTGAGGAAGATGGGGAAGAGGAGAATCCAGAGGACATACTACCTCTGTTTTTTACTGGCAAAACTCAGGAAATATTCGGCTGCAAGGGCGACGAAGATGTTACTGAAGAGAACCCGTATAAATTGATACCAAAGGAGGCAATTCTACAAGATTTCAAAGACAGAGCGGCTGTCTCGGATTTCCATCCGGCTAAAAAAGTTGTCTTGGTAAGTTTGGCTATTTGACCTTCATAAAAGTAGATGTCAATAAGACCTCTCTTATACTGTCATGCCTTGCAGTATATTCTGATTATTAAACTGAGCTTATTTTAAAAATATCTCTATCTAGGATTATCCAGCTGAAGAACTCTTGGTAGTGTATGATCCAGTATTCAAATATGGACAGAATTTTTATCTCTGTCTCACTGAGGAGGCTAAGGAAAGGCTCTTAAACGTGAGTTCTCTGCAAGTACATGTGGATAAAAACATACTGTAGTTGATCAGCAGTTTGGATTTATTTAAGGAAACTAGATTTTTTTCAGTTTAGCTGTTCGTGGCTCTCAGTTCTAAGCCCAGTCTTAATATTAATGGCTAATTACACAGTCTTATGCCAATAACAATAATTATGGTTTACCATTATTGATAATTGTTATTAATAATGGCAAGATTGATCCATATGTTAAGTGTTTATTTAATTGTTATCAGTTTTCACCCTTATATTGCCAGCTGCAAGTCTTCCCATTTTAGCTGTCAGAAAATTCACATTGCCAACTTTTTCTTTTTATTCAGCCTCCTCAAGAGGAAATTCTGGTTGGAGAAAGTGAGGGAGGAGAGGGTGAGGAGGATTTGGTTGTCACCCTCAGAAGGTTCCCAAGAACTCCACAACCATGGGAGTCTCTAGGGAGTGAACAGGAAGTAGAAGAAGAGAATGTTGTACAAAACAGACCAAAGGTTGGTTGCTGAAACCAGCTGGAGATAGTTAAACTACAAACTTCCTTAATCAAGGACTCGACATTTAGCATTGGCATAAACTGTGTACATGCATTGATTGTCCATTCTTGGTCATCACCTTGTTTATTCTGTTTACACATTTTTTTTATTGTATCCTGATCTGAGCCGTAAATTTGTGTAGTATCTAATCACTTTACAATGTATCGTTGTCACAGTTACATCCTGAAATACATCTTTCTACAAAGCAGCTATAGTACATGTATATAATTGGGTATGAATTGTTTGGTGGCTTTAAAGTGCAATTTAAAAGAAAATATTAAAGCAGGAACAGGAATACAACATGTCATAAAAGTGTTCAATTCAACCTTTACAGACTGTCACTAGTCCTCATGTATGACTTGAAATTTATTTCACATTCTCCAGGTTAAATTTAGAATTTCAAGAAAAAGACGTGAGTTTGGAGTTCCAGTCAGATTTAGTGACCGTAATGTTTCTGATGCCAAAGATGGTTTTGTTGAGTGCCCTTCATATGATGATGAGAGTTACGGACTGATGAAAAGAGAACTGGATAAAGGCATTCAGGTATTGAGCAGAAGTTGTACAGACCAGTGTGTGTTATGATCAGTGTTTTGAATTTCTTTTCTTCTTTTTTTCTCTGGCAGGCTGTCCCAGTCTTGGAAGACAGCGGCAATCAAACTGAATGGTCAGCACTGTATTAATTTCAAAGTGTTTATAATTATCATGTGATAACAGCTTTGTAATAAGAGAAGTCACATACAACTCAACATGGAGCAGTGACTTGTTTACTTGCAATGAAATCTTTCCGTTGCCCTTCCCTCACAAATCCTACAGTACTGTATCTCTATTTGATTCCAGCATAAAATTGAAATAGCAGTGTCTTCTCATGAGGCCCGCTCTGCAATCATTTTCCATTGTCATATATTATGTTTTTAAAATTATTTATGCATAGAAATGACATTAATTTCCATATTATCAACTTGAATTAATTTTAGTTTTTTTCTTTTGCCTATGGATGAAGTAGATATAACAACCTTCTTTTGTGTACAGTTCTCCTCAAATTAAGTTATTCAATCATATTCCTTGGCCATTGATTTCTAATCCCCTTAATTTTGAATTTGCTTCGGTGTGTGTTTATTTATTTATTACATTAGGCGGAAACCACGTAATGCTGTAACTCAGTATATCCCAAGAACCTTAGAAGACAAGAGCAAAGAAGAAGTCCAGAAAAGGACATCTGACATTCTTGGCTTTATAGACAAGGTTACACCAAGGTGAAAATTGCAGACAGTAAAAGTACAAATGCATAGAGCAGTGGTGTCACACCATTAACCCAATTTTGTTAAATGGCCAACTAATTCCCAGACTTTTTTTATTCTGATGATTGTGATTGGCTTATTATAGTGTGCATTATTAAAGAACAGATGCTTGCTGACACCACTTATAGTCATTTGAAAAAAATATAAATTTCATGCTTGTTTGTTTGTCTTGTCTTAAAAGTTAGAGACACTGCATGACTCTCATGCTTTTTCCTTTGTGTGCAGGTATCTGCTGTACTGTTGTAAGTTAAGTTTCAAATTGTACTGTCACACTGTTGGATTTAAGTGTCTTACTGGCTCACATCTACTTCATTAATAAGTAGTCCAGACATCCTGCTTTTGCATCTGAGGTACCGTATAATTTATGGCTCCACTTTATTCAGTCAATTCTTTAACCCTTTAAGTCCCGAGGGGTCTCCCTGTGACAAATAAAATCGTCTGGCGTTAGCCAGAGTAAAATCTGTAAAGACACTATTGGGGCTTAAAGAGTTAAGGAGATAGTTTTTAACCCTTTAAGCCCTGAGGGGTCTCCTTGTGATGAGTAAAATCGTCTGGCGTTAGCCAGAGTAAAATCTGTAAAGACACTATTGGGGCTTAAAGGGTTATCCATGTTTACCGGTAATTGCTTCATATTGTACCACACCATGTGAGGTGCTAACTTTTTAAACTGGCCATCTTTTTCAGATTCAAGCTGGCCTTGCAACAAAATGAGATCCTAGATGTGTTTTATGATGACTACTTTTCACTAGCAGATGATGAAACTACATTTGGTGCAAAATCAGATAATTACTTAAAGGTTAGCATGTGATCAGTTTGTCTGAAGTACATATTAACTGCCAGTAACTGCCACCTGGTTAGCTCACTTGGTAGAGCACTGGCCTGTCGAGCGCAAGGTCGTGAGTTCAAACCTCAGCTGGACCAACACTCAAGGCCTTAAAATAACTCAGGAGAATGTGCTGCCTTCATCATCGCATCTGTCAATGGTTAGACATTCTAGTCGTCTTGGATAAGGAAGAAAAACCGTAGGCCCCATCTCACAGCACTGTTCTTATGGGATGTTAAAAGTTCCCACAACACTGTTCAAAAAGAGTAGGGGATGTAGACCCTGGTGGTGTGGTTGACATTTGTAAAGTTTGATTGTAATTAATTAATCAATTAATAAATAAGAGAATTGATGTATTAGTGCCTTTGAACATATTCATATGAAAAAGAGTGCTACAGTGGAACCTCAATTTAACAAACCTCTATTTAACAAGTCCTCGAAATAACGAAGAATATTCAGATGTCTCAGGGAAAGTCACAGTAAAAGGTGTGGAATAGAACCCTGATATAACAAACCTTGATATAACAAATTCTTCGATATAACGAACATAATCCAGAAGCCCAAACACAAAATCTACCTCAATAAACACGCGACCAAAGATAAATGCTGAACAGATCAACAGTCAACAAATCCTTTAATTATTATCCTTTAGTAAAGAGACAGCAACCTTTCAGTCAACGGCTCTTTATATGTCACAGACATTGGCACTATAATATTATTTCGACATCAATTAACTTCTGCTCTATCTGCTTCTATTAACTTCTTCACACTTGAAGGCTTCTTGTGATATATTGAGTATGTAGCCAGAATTTCTATTCCAATGCTCTTGTTTCTCCGTTTGCCAATCATTTCCACTGAGATTTGTCCTCCGTGTTTTAAAAACAAGTGAAATACACATGACAGTGTCAATGGCACATGACCCACGATCTGCAGTGTCCCTCCTTGATAACCTCCATGTTGCAACTTTTTTAAATCGCTACTCTGAAAGTGTCATTCTTTTGTAAAGAAAAGCTGCAAGTTTGCTCAAAAGTGAAAATAATTGCTGCTGAAAGCCACTATGCTTAATGAATTGCATCTCAACATGCAGTACTTCTGGGTGACAAAGATTGTGTTGAATTGAGTGAAAGAAGTCACCTGTGTTTCAAATCAATCATTAACTATGACCTCAATATAACAAACATTTTGGTCGTTTCCCCTCAAGTTCATTATATTGAGGTTTTCTATAATAGCGAACCCTCGATTTAACGAACAAATTTGGCCAGTCCCCAGGAACTTCATTAAATCGAGGTTCCACTGCATACAAATTCATTATCATTATATTATTGTTTTCACAGTCTACTATCGGTACTGTGTCATCCCATTTCAGTAATGAGATGATCATTTGTTTTCCTTTTCTCACAGGAATACCAATCTTTTACTGATCTTCAATACAGTAAGGAGAAAACTATCACAGACATTCAGTGGCATCCAAGTATAAAAGGTGAAATGTGACACATTATCCTGCTGATAATGGTACTACTAGACCAGGAAAATGTAAGCAACTTACCATGTTATATGATTTGGACTCTAGGTCTTTGACTACTAAGATCAAGAATTGTTTTTTCTAGGCATTATTGCTGTTTCATGTGGTGAACACCTTTCATTTGATGACAGAGTGGACAACTTCTCACGCATACTTATGACATCTTCATTGGTTCTTATTTGGAGTTTTTCAGACCCAATTCATCCCTTGGTACGTTTACAGTAAAGTAGTGTCTGTCTAAGTATTGAATCTTATTTGGTCATAGAATAATTAGCAATTAATGAATGAGGCTGAGTAGGATATGAAGAATTAAGCGGATCGAGGAAGGTGTTATCCACCGAGGCCGTAGGCCGAGGTGGATAACACCCTTCCGAGATCCGCTTAATTCTTAATATCCTACGAAAGCCGAATTCATTAATTGCTTTATTATTTATCAAAATATTTTCAAACACTTAAAGGAGAAAATGAGCTTCATTTTCACAAATTTCACACCCAGCAGCAATATAACAAAACACCAAAATAACACAAGCTCGTCCCCAGGTCTTCGCGGTTAACAGTGCATTAACCAGCGAAAACGCTGCATTTTTGACGTCATTTCATCGTTAAAGTGAAAATTCTTCCAAATTTGGTCATCAGTAACTGGTTTTGGTGAATTAAACGTGTGCTTTTACCCAATCAGAATCGGGGAAATATTTTGAATGAATAATAATATTAGATATCAGTTTATTGTAAACTGTCTACTAAGGTGACAGCCTCTGTGCAGCTGTTCCAGGTCCTCAGATAGAAGGAGGTGACTTTCATTCCTCCTGGTCTCTGCTACCTTAACATTCAATCTAAGTGGTTTTTCCCTTTGCCTACAAATTTCAAGTGTCAATTGACTAGCTACCTGATGGTGATTAACAAGGACCGAGTTTGAAAGTTGAAAAGGCTACATTCCTCTGTTGTGTCTAGAGTTCATTGCATGTTAATTTATTTGATTTCAGGCACTACTTGAAGCACCTGATGACATCTTTTCGTTCAAGTTTAACCCGTCAGATCCAAATCTTATAGCTGGGGGATGTATTAATGGACAGGTACCTTTAACTGAGACACAGGCAATGCGAATACTTTATTGACAAGTTTACAAAAATTATAAATTTCTCACCTGATTTTTTGAGGCTTTAGGAACCAAGCAAAAGAAAGCATTTATCTCAATGCTGTCATCAAGATGTAACCGCGCCGGTTCCAACTGCACGTGTATTTTTAGTCAGTTCAACTATTTTACATTTTTTTAAAGTTTTTCTTAAGCACTGTGTTCACCGTTCTGTATTTTTATAGCTTTAGTGAAGCTCTTATTCTGATCTTTCTCAATTTCCGTCGTCAAGACATTGTGCCAGCTAGAATATCGATAACTGTGACTCAACATCCAAGATGGCTGCCCTGATGAAGCAAATTTGCTCGGCTGGTTTCCTTATGTCGTTAAGAACAAGTGGGCGCCCTCGTATTGAACTGACTCTATGCAACACTCAATATCCTCAGGGCACTGAGAGGAGTTCAAGCCGGGACTAGAGTAAAAGAATGAGCTGCAGTGTTATCCTCGCAACGTATTCACATGGTCATCACTACCCATCAGCGTGTACAATCAGCCAAATGCGGAGGCAGGCATTTAGCAACAAACTGTATAAACATCTCTACAGAGACCAGGATTACCTACGTTACCTACATTCTTAATAACTAATGCCTGCCATATCACTAATAAAGTTGATGAGCTGCACGGAGTCATCGAAGTGAATAATGCAACTGTGGCCATTGTAACTGACTCCTGGTTGACGGACAGTGTACCATCAACTGCTATCAGCATTGGCCAGTCTTTTAATGTGCTTATGTTCACAGCTCTATTCCAACTATACACCTAGAGAATATCGAAGCCAGTGACGAGGAGGTTTTGTGGTTACTCCACACACCACCCTCGATTCCAAGACCTTTCAGTTGCATAATTACAGCTTCTTTTTGCGTTCTGCTGGCCAGGGAAAACGTGTACCGAGAAGAGAGTTGGTCGATCTGATCATCAGTGCATCCTATTCGCCTGGTTAAACCAGCAACGGCATGAGAAAGCTATATCAAGAACTGTAAGGAAGTTTAAGCTTGATAATCTTCATTCTTTAGGGCTTCAACTTAATTTGGAAAGCTGGAGTGCTGTTTACAAAGCATTTGATGTTGATGAAAAAGTTGAGGCATTCAACAGAATAATAACTAATTCTCTTGACACCTGTACTCCCCTGAGACGTGTGCGCTTGCATCCCAATGACAAGGAGTGGATGATGCCGCATATTAAAGATCAGATACGTGCCAGGCAAAGGGCTTGGGTTAAAGGTGATAAGGAAAAATACCAACAAAAGCATGAAATGGTGGCAGTCCTCATATCCAGTGCCAAGTGTGGGGCCCAGCAGCTGTCAAAAACCCCAACCGCACCAAAATTTAATAAGGCCGAATTACAGAAAACAGCCGATCTCTTGCTTGACGCTTTTGCTGCTCCATGGAAGGATCGAGAGCCAACACCATTGGTAGTCAGTGAGATTGCTAATGACTTGGACGACAGACCTCCACCAGTTCCAATTATTGGGCAAGTTAATGCTATGATAAAGCATGTGAATGTGAGGAAAGCAACAGGTGTTGACAGTGTGCATGTGTGGCTCCTTAAATGGTTTGTGGGCTTCCGAAGAGCCGTTGATCTAGTTGATCATGGTGTTCTGTTGACTAAACTCGCCAAGAGCTTTTGGAAATGGACACAAAGCTATTGATCAGGCAGAATGCAACAGGTTAAGCTCCCGGGAGTCCTTTCCAGACATGGTAAGGTGATTGCTGTTGTGCCTCAGGGTGGTGTCATCTCTCCTACACTTTTTAATGTGCATGTCAACAATAATTATTGAGGATTGCATTCCCTGGGGCATACCTGTATCCACTTGTTTCTAAAGACTCTGTCAGTCAAATGCAGGATTCTGTGATTCACCTTGGGCTATGCAGAATAAAATGGAGCTGAATGCTAAGAAGACCAAAGATATGTGGATCACCTTCGAGAAGTCCTGTCCAATTCCGCCTCCTATTTGTATTGGGCCTTCCAAACTGGAGAGGGTTACAGTGTTTAAACTGCTGGGTGTGTATGTACAGAACGTTCTCAAGTGGAATACACGTCTCAAGTATTGTCAGCAAAGCATGTAAATGGATCCATTATCTTAGGGTCTGCAGAAAAGCCCATCTCCCCAGGGACATTGAAGATTAGACCTGTGTTAGAATAAATTATGCTTCGCCAGTCTGGGGAGGGCTGCCGATCTACCTTGATGAAGATCTACAGAGAGTGCAGAATAGATGTCTAAATGTGATAGGACTCCCTAGGGACACTGTTGAGTCACTTGCATCAGAAATTGACGAGGAAAGAATTTGAATGTATCCTAGAATCTGAAGCACATCCTTGCAAACCTTTTTTAGACAAGGCAGTGGATCATGGCTTTAACCTAAGATCTTGTAAGACGAACTCAATGGACTTCAGAAATACCTGTATCATGCACTAATAGGCACAAACAATTGTTTATTCCTAGAGGTGCTAAACTTAAGTTAATTATAACTTGATCTTATTTATTATATAGATACTGATGAAATACCAGGATTTTTCCTTTTACTAAAAAATCATATCTTCATCGTGCGCAGTCAAGATATTATTTTTATCTTTCACGTGTGAGAATATTGGTGTTGCCATGGTTACCGACATGATTAGCCAATTACAAGAGAGCTTCCTGCTCAGGCACATGGCCGGTTCGTTTGAAATTTCATTCAAAAAATGTCTTCGAGGTGCAAAGACGGTATGGTTACCGGTGACTTTTTCGATGAGCAGCCAAAATTTAACGTCAATATTTTTTCTGAGCTTGTAGAGCATCCAGGAAGATTTGTCGAAGTTGTTTTATGTGGAAACTTCATCAGTATCTATAAAATAAACAGAACATTACATGGCCGCTTGGAGATACGAAATTTCTCTTCAAATGCTGAAAGTGTCTCTCACGAGTGAGCTAAGTGAACGAGTGAGAGACACTGTAAGCACAATAAAATTTGTATCCACGTGCGGCCATGTAATATCCTCTATATATAATATACATTTGTAGTGGTTTTTAAATTTTATTGTAATATTACCATAATTCTTATGTGAAAGATAATAAATAAAGTTTATTAGTATTATTATTATTATTATTATTATTATTATTATTATTATTATCTGCCTTTTGTAGATCGTAATGTGGGATATTACAAACCACAATGAAAGGTTGCGAAGCCACAGGCAGTCCCATGGTCAAAGCAAAAAGAATTCCATGAACACTCTGGTAAGTGAACATTAGTCAGACTGTTTTCTGTTGAAAGTAGTTCCTAACTAGTTGTTTGTAGTCTAGTTTTTGCTTGTCTCAGTTCACTTTGAATTTACAGCCTTGGACTGCTGTACAGAAACTAATAAGGGAAATTTGTATTCTATGTTATATTTCTATGTTACAGTATCATAATTATTTATCCTGGCGTTATGCTATCAAACTGAATTTTGTTTTCCCTTTAAAAGCCAGGGTTTGAAGATGACTCAAGCTTCGATCGATCACCTATCATAAGATACTCTGCTGTATCATCAATAGAACATGGGCATAAGACAGTTGTCACTGATTTGCAGTGGATTCCCGATCATATGGAGGTGATCTACTATCATATTATAATCACAGTCCAATGTAATTTATTTTACCATCAAAGATACATACATGGAACTTGTAGATCTTTAATTATTGAATCATTTTTATACATTAAAACAGATATAATACATGGTCCATTACTTCAGTTTTTTTGTGTGTCTGCATTTAAGTTGATGGAAACAGTCTCGTAGAAGTTTGAGGGAATTTCAAAGTACCCTGTGGCTCATACTTACATTTCCTTTGAAACTGTTTTAAACTCCTGATCACTTTACACACTTTTATTGAATGATAGGGTCCTTTGCAGTTTGAAGAATGTTGAATTTTATTTACAGTAGTGTTTGTACTAGAGACATTTTGTTATTTCTTTCAGATGGGACGAATGGGCATTGTTATTGAAAACAAGTCGCAGCAGTGCAACCAGTTAATGTCTTGTGCCGCTGATGGGTGAGTTACTATATCAATATGACTGTTAACTTATACATTACAGTGATGCTAACAGCTTCTTTTGATCTCACTTGTTTCTGTGTAGTACTGTTCTTTTTTGGGACACACGCCCTAACAAGTCTGCAGCACCAGCTCAAACTTCTGCAAACTCCAACCCAGCTGGAATTGCTCCAACATTCAAACACTTGGACTTAACATGGAAACCCATCTTAAGGGTAAGACAGATGAATTGACATTATTTTATCTTTTCATCTGCACCAGGTTAATAGGAAGTTTCAAATAAACATTTCAAGTACTTTACTGCTTGCTTGTATTATATAATTGTGAATTCTGTTCTTGTGTATGTGTAATGGTTGCTGAAACTTTATTTCCAATCAACTTTTTGGGAATATATCAACTGCCCTTGTCTATGTTTTGCCAATATGGCAGTTAGCTGCAAAACCAACAAGAATAGAAAAAGTGTTTACTTGAAAATGTCTTTGAAGTAGTTCCAGGAGTCATAATTTTTTTAATTTCAATTTTGTTGTTTGTGATTAATTTTATGAATCCAGTATCAAGTGAGAGTTATGGAAGTCTTTTTTCACTCTGCCTGTGACACAGGACTGTTAGATGTTTAGTAATTATGAACTCATTGCCCAGGTGTCAGTTTGTCACTTGTCTGGTGCTGGTGAATTTGGACCTAGTGTGTTCAGTATATCTGAACGACAAGGAGTAAAACCTGCTGCAGGTCAGTTGCATCTCTTATTACCTGTAAGTACAAATTAAACTTATCTGTGCAGGAAATACATGAGCCAGGAGCAATCCTCTGCCAACTACATATGGTGCATTACATTATACAAGATAAGCACATATAACTAAAATGTACATCACTACAGGATGTAAACTTGTGTGGCTAGGGATCAGGCTATGGCTTAATTCTAGTAAGTTGACCAGCCAGTTCTAACCAAGGTAAAGGCAAAGATGCACACAAGCCTTAAGGTCCACATGGCTGGAGCTTTTCTCAGATTCAGTAGTATGGATGGGATGCTAGTCCAACACAGGTCACCCCCAGCATTATATTGCCAGAACCCTGTTATACACCTGGGTGGAGATTGACAGTGTGGAGTTCAGTTTCTTGTTTAAGGAAGCAACACAGTGCCTGCACCAGGACTCAAACTCCAGACCTGCTCAGAAGTTCGACATGCCATACCCTGTCTCCGCAGTTCTAGCCTAGGGTAAACATGGCATCCTGGGTTATTTATCTTTGAATATCACCAAGACGAAGTCGAGGTGAATATTCACCGATAATCATTGAACCTAAGGTGAATAATTGTTTCAGCATAAATACACAGGTGATTATGTCAAAAAAGAAAGGAAAAAGCATTGTACAACATAAAAAATTTTATTTTATCAAAAGCTTGCAAATGACTGGCAGGCATTTTGTTCATAGAGGTGATTATTGACTGATAATCCAAGATAGCAACCAATCACCTGAGCATTATTTTATACTAAAACATAGTAGGTTTTTTTAGGCCCCATGTGCCAGGCTGGTAGGCCCACAGTACGTATCACAAATTGCTTCTTCTGTAGTTTGCTTTATAGTTGGTTCTGGTCCTTTGCCAAGGACTTCTTTGACAAATCCACAAGTTTGAATTCAGCACTTTGTTTGAGATCCCTGTTTTTTAGGACAATGTGACCACATCTTTTACATCTTTTGCTGTAGTTAAACAATGTTTTCAATGAATGTTTTACTTGCAACTCAACTGTGATAGGGAAACCAAGTGATGGAATAGAACCAGGACTGTCCAGAGGCAAAGATCAAGCCAAGCCACTGGAAAATATCAGCAGCAAGTTTTATGTTGGAACTGAGGTACAGTTAATCTTCTGAGGCTGTTAAAATAAAAGAGCTCCCTTTAGGCTCATTCTGTTATTCTCTTAGGAAGGTGATTTAGTCTACTTGGATTGGAAACCTGAGAAAGATACAGACAGTGGAAGAATAACAAGTATGTGTACACTTTGGTTTACAATGTTATATTTCATTATCACTGTCAAACTAGACATGTTGTAAAAAGCAAGGATTCTGCAGAGGTGCTTATAACATACAGGGCAGTCTAATTTTCTGCATTTCATGTTTGCAAACACTTTGTGAGTGGCGGGGTAGCTGTGTTGGTACAGCACAGGACTACCGTGTGTGAGGTTGTGGGTTCAAACCCCAGCCAGACTACCACTTGGGGTCAATGAAATAATCGAGGAGAAACCCAAAAAGTGCTGCCTTTGAAATGACACTTGTAAATGGTTAGACTTTCTAGTCGTCTCGGATAAGGACAATAAATCGGTCCTGTCTCACAACACTCGTTCCTTATAATCTATGGGACATTAAAGAACCCACAGTGTTTGAAAAGAGTAGGGGACGTAGTTCCTGGTGTGGTGGTCTATCTCTACCTCTGGTTTCATCTGTCATTTCATGCATGGATTGGGTGGGGAAGAATTGATGTAATGGTGCCTTTGAACATGTCCATAAGGAAACGTGCACTATACGAAATTCATTGTCATTATCGTTGTTATCATGATTACATTTGTTGGTCATTTTTAGCGTACAGAAGTAATTTAAGATCTATACGTGGAGATGCACACTAATAAAACAAGTCAAGCTTTTTCACTGAACTTTCACTTAACTATTTGCATTCTACAGCTCCACGGCCTGAACAAGTGTGGGCGGCTCATGATGGTCCCATCACCACATTGCAGCGGTCACCATTCTTTAGAGACATCATTCTTACTGTTGGGGGATGGACATTTGCTATTTGGAAGGAAGGAGTTACGGTATAAACAATGATGTGAAACTTTGATGGTGAAATGTGCTGCTAACATGACAGTGTTGGATGATAAGTTTAAATATGCATTTTTTTTGGTGATATATTTACAGATTGGCCCACTTGTTCAATCTGCAAGTCATATTACAAGGCTAACCAAAGGTCACTGGAGTCCTTCCAGACCAGGTATGAAATAACTGGTACAGGCTAAAACAGTTTATGAACCAATATTCAACATGAGGTCTGCGTAGTGTAATCTACAAGTGTAGCTCATCATTGTTTAAGAGTCTGATTTCAAGCAATAGCTACACTTGTCAATCAAAGTCAAACAGTTTTATTGAATTGACCCCTGCTTAAGAAGTCTTGTTTAATGTATTCCAGGGGTGTTTTTCATCACAAAGACAGATGGAAATGTGGATGTGTGGGATTTACTAGACAGGTGAGTTGCTCACAAAGAAAAAGAAAAGAAAACAGTTGGTCAGTAGCATTAGAATCAACCTGCTATTGAATGTGTAGTGATTGGTACATGGTGAACACTTCTGTACATAAATGCCTTAAATTGTGCAACAGGAATGAATATGTCAAGTAATGAACTGCCTTCCAGGGAGCCATATTCCCACTTTTAGGAGAAAAAAAGATAGTGGGAATAAATAAATATCTTCTACAACTCCATTTTACCCTTGCTTCCATTTATTTCCACCAACAACAGCTTCCAACATTTGTTTTTTTCTCCTAAATGGCAAAATGGGAAATTTTTTCCTCGGAGTTTACATGTAGCTTACTAAGTGATGTGATTGTGTGTTAGTCTACTATTGCTATATTTACTGTGTTCTTTGAGTTTTATCCAGTGTTCATTGTTGCATTCAGGTTTTACTGGGTAGGGGTCTGGACCTCTTGGAAAAATATTTGGGGGTCCTATCATAAATATTGATATTGATCACCTCTTAATTTGATGATGAATTTTAATTATATTGATGGTTAAAATTGCGTGAAATACTATCAAGAACAATTTATTGCTTTGATATATATTACTGTGTTATATGTCTCTCTTCCTTTATCAGGTCACACGAGCCTTCATTGACACAGAACGTATCAGCAGCCCCTATCACTACCATCTTTCCCCATCAGGTTTCTAGTAAGTCAAGAACAATTACACAAACTCGAAGTGAAGTGTAAGGCCGTTTGACCCGTTAGTATATACAAGTCATTGATTGATGGTATGTACATGGACTCGGACAGTTTAGTAAGGCTCACCCCCCCCCCCCCCCGGTCATGCTACAGATACAAATAACATGCAAACAAAGTTTAAGTAGCGTTTTCAGCTGAGACTTAATTGACCGCCTTTTTCTGGTTTGTGAAGGTAAACAGCAACTGTTGGCTCTTGGAGACAGCATGGGAACGCTACATGTTATGGAAGTACCCTGGAACCTTCGACACCCATCCACTAATGAGGTAAGCCACTCCCACTTGGCACTATTTACCATTCCAATGTTTTTAATGTTTTATATTGACGAACCATACATACAGCCTTTTGAAATCTGATAGATGGGAAAATGTTGGTCAGCCGTAGTATAGGTAGTAGTAGTACAGTCCCAAATGTTGATCCAGCTCATTTCTGAGCCTCCTTGCATTCTTGCTTCCGGGAAATATATAGAGTATATTACACGGTGGCGTGAAGATATGAATTTTATTTTCGAGTGGTGAAAATTCATATCTTCAATTTTATTTTCCAATTCATAAAATTCATATCTTCAAGCCACCGTGTAATGTTATTTTTATTATATGGACAAGAAACTAGCGGGAAAATTTTGTTAGGACGCGCACGTACATCCGGGACATTTGGTACATAACTTTTCCATATCTTCACTGAGTGAAAATATGGAAAATACGAGTGTTTTAGTTTCCGGTAAAGCACTATTATCCATATAGTAAAAAGAAAATTATACGTTAGCTAGAAGAAAGGAATTTTATGTTCTCGTGGTAAGAACACTTAAAATTCATAATTATCTTCTCGCCACCGTGTAATATCCTCTATCTCCTGTACATTTCTTGCTGTTTTGTTTAATATTGTACCTGCAGTATTTGTTTTTCTCAGTTTAAAGAGTACGTATGTTCTTAATTTCAGGCCTTTGCGATGGAGAATTTCTACGAACGTGAAGTGAAGCGTCTCTTCTTTGTTGAAGAGAGAATGAAGATGCGTGAAGAGGAGAAAAAACGTTTGGATGCTGAGGAAAACAAACGACTAGTATGATGAATAATAAGTTAAACTATTGTGGGGATAGTTTCTAAAGAAACTGGTGCTGCGTCGGTGGGGAATTGAAACACAAGAAATTGGGTAAATCAAACGAGTTGATTAAGTAAGTTATACCACCGTTAGGTAAAGGGGGGATCTCCCCCCACCCACCTTCGAAACAAAACACTAAAATTTGTGGTGAGTGGAAATGAAATAACTTGCATTCGTAAGACAATCGTAATTAAAACGGCTATTGCTTGATGTCTTAATGGAATATAAAGTTCCTAAATTCTTTCAATCCCAACGTCTGAGTATCACTGATTCTCTCGGTTTGGCCTGCTTATCTCAATAATATGTAGAATATTGGAAGCTACCCCCACAACTAATCGGGTAAATCAAACGAGTTGATTAAGTAAGTTATACCACCGTAAGGTAAAAGGGAGGTGCTGACGTTTCAAGCGTTAGCCCTTCGTCGCTCCAACTCGTTTGATTTACCCAATTTAATAAGTTAAACTGATACGCACCGCTGCTTTTGCTTGTTTTGATTCCGAATTTTTAGACTTTTCATACTTTGCTTAACTCACAACAGGAAGGGAAAAGACAAGAGGAAAACGAGTTGGAAGCAGAGGCTAGGCAGAAAATGGTAAGTTAAGGCACTGAGTTTGTCAGTGTTGAGACAAAACGATACACCGAGTGGACTTTTTAAGAACATCCTGGTCCTTGTATTACCTTGTTAAATCAGTGCTGACTGGGACGTTCTTTAATGTTACTGCTTATTGCAACAAACATCATTCAAACCACCTACAGGGAGGTTGAGTATTCAACACTGAAACTGGTCAAGGGTTCCAATGTATAAGCTTATTAAAGTGAAATGAATTTTATTCTTTGGTTGATTGATTACGATATTTTGCATGGTTGCGTTGGACATAAGAAAGGGCAATGTTTGTAATCACACTATGCACTGTACTGTGACTTTTGTGTTGGTTGGTCCCTGTTATAGGAATATCAGGAATACTTGCAGATGGAGAAACAGTTACTCGAAGAACTTGGCATAAAAGAGGAATCAGACGATACTCAAGACCTTTAGACTTGATAAAAAAGACAAAAAGTCCTGTTTTCTCTCTTGAATGTTTCTGTAAATAATTTTTACTGTTGAACTTATAAGTAACGGTGTTCTATTTTCAGCGCACAATATTGTTTGGTCTTTTCACCCACTTATTTCATTCACATGGACTCGTGTTCTTGCCATTATTGGTGGCGTTTGGTTTGCATGAATAACACTAACCTGCGTCCGTTATGCTGGAATATCGAACAGAATTGTATTCTTGATTTGGTTTGCAGTCATTGGTTCGTGTTACGCCATAACAGTGTTTGTATAGTTCTTCATCTTTCGAGAAACCAAGAGAAATAAGCGTCGAATCGCCACGAAGCAACAAAACTACGATCTGTTCGCTTCAAGCGTGGCAAGAGGAACTAAACTGGTCAAGACCATGGCGTATGTATTGTGGTTCAATTTTTTCCTTGATCTAAATTTTGTTTTCCTTTGTTTTTGTTTTTCTTTTTTTAGTGTGGCAATGTATGATAGTGAGTGTGAATCAAATGAAGATAGAATTTAAACCAAGGATAAAACTGAACCACAACATATATATTCGGTGCTCTGTTCATTTGTTACACCCAAGGGATGGTAATTCTACTCATTCGGACAATTAAAGGCGACACTCCGGAACTGCTGTTCAGTCTTTGTCATCTTTATCCCTAGCTGAAAATCTTATTTTTTAACAGCTCGCTAAACCCGATTATTTACTGTTGGCGCAATAGATAAGTAAGACATACTCTTTTTGGTGTTATTAACTGTTGGGTAGGACATATATGTTCAAATTATTCCAGTTCAGTCACTATGCGTACGTTATGATCAGAAATCACGATCCCAAAGTCCAAAACTAAAAATAGAACATGCGTAGCAAAACCTGGCCTTAGGGACCGTTCATTTTTTAAGGGATAAGGGGGGGGGCTGGTGGGATTTGAGGGAGTGTCAGTGGGAAATTGAGTGACGCCCCCTCAGCTTGCCAATTTTTCACGACCCCCCCCCCTCAAAAGGAATTTTTTGGGATGACCCCCCCCCCCCTTGGGCACCTCGAAAAAAAGTTTCATCTGGTATTTTACAGATTATTACGTTCAAATGCCACTACTTGCATCTTGATGTCATATTAACTGTTACATTTCACTTGAAAAGTGAATATTTACAAATATATAAAGAAAGCTGTCTTGCACACATCCCATTTAAATTTCTCAAAAGAGCTTCCAAATTGTCTTCTTTATCCTCCTTCCCTGACAATCCAATTCATTTTTTTGGGGGTGACCCCCCCTTTGAAACCATTTTTTTCGCACGCCCCCCCCCCCAAATCCCACCAGCCCCCCCCCCCCATCCCTTAAAAAATGAACGGTCCCTTACGAATTCGCCTGATGCAAGAGATGTGAAGGTACAATCCATTTGTTCAAGAGAATAAGAATCTGATGCAGTAGGCGAATAAAACAACGGCGGGCTGCATGTTTTCAAACTCTGCGGTTTTATGTCTAGCCCTGCGAAAATTTGATCATCTCGCACCTACACTAATTAGACCGTACTATGCATTGCCTCAATGCGTTTACAAAAATAAGACATAAATCCATCATAGCCTTAGATTACAATCAATTTAAAAGATTTTAATTATAAAAATACAAAATACTATAATGCTAAAAATACTACGAATGCTAACAAATTCTGAAAAATGCAACAGAAATACGTCCTGAAAGAGATGAGCCTCGAGCTTCCCTTTAAAAGAATCTAAAGCGCTCGTAGTTCTAATATATATTTGCTGGCATATTGTTCCCATTAGTGGGCTCGGCGACTGAGAAAGCTCGGTCCCCATAGGTGGAGGGGAAGAATTTGGATACAACTAGAAGAACTTGTGTCAGAACGCAGGAAAGGAAAAGTGTTGGAACATACGTTTCTCAGTAGTAGGTCGCTTAAATATTCCGGAGTACAGTCATTGATGATTGACTGTCATAGACATTGACTAACACATTCTCGTCTGAACCGACTGCAATAACTCAGTTTGTATCATTGTTTAGTCTGATTCAAGACCGTACATGTACCTTTCAAGGCAGGGCTAGACCGCACAATACCCTGGCCAAGGCCGCTCCGACTATTCTCTGTGTATCGGCGGATACGCGTGCACGCGTAGAAGTGTATCTGTTGCAGGTAAAAAAAAAATATAACCGAGGTTGAAAATTGATTTCCTTTGTAGCTCTTTGTCTCCTAACCCTAATTATTTATAATCAGGGCTAGAAGACAAAGATAACTGAGATTCAACCTAGGTTAAATTTTTTAACCTGAATTAATTTTTACCTGAAACATGTCCATTAGAGTGCCCAGGTATTCTGCAGTTGCTCCAAAGACATTTTATCATTGTTAACTTATAGCACGCCGTTCTTGATTTATCCAGAGTATGGAGGTTTGATATTAACTTGTTTTCGTTCATCGCTTCCAAAAAAGCACCTTTGGCGAGTCGCGAATGAAAGGTAGCACAACTGGAAAATGTAACATAATTACCTGGATAAAACCTTAAACCGTTATGCCGGAGCAAGAGTTACAATCAACTCGCACAACACCCATTTACGAAAAACAGCAGACAAACAGATTCCGCAGGCACAGCTGTATTTAATGATTGATAACGCGATGATAACGGCATAACAACGTGTAAATAGCCGGTAAGCGACGGATAATAACCCGCCATTGTCGCGGTTTAATGGAGCGTCGGATCTATTGAAATGCCAAGACGTTGCTTTGAAGCTTGGGAAATATCCAACAGATGCTAAATGATTATTTGCCAACATATGCAGGTAACTGTTTTATTTTATAATAATTTGCCAAATTACGTAAACTATGAGAGAATAATTACAGGAATTTTGAAATAGTAAAGTGAGAGGAACCTGAATGAAACCACGAGGCTTATACAGAATCAGGATTCCTCAAAACAATAACCATAAAATAGATTACACTAAAACAACAATGTGGACAAACGTAACAATGAGATAAAATGACAATGAAATTAATACTTATAAATAGCTTTTTTCTTAAAATAAGAGACACAAGAAAACAAGCAATCTCAGGAGTAAGTGCTTGACTGGTTTTCCACGGTCAATGAGGTCAAACAAAAGAAGAGAGAAATGAAGAGGTTTCTGATGTTAGGGATGGACCATTTTATTTTGACGGGAGGGAGTTGGGGGATGGGGTGGGGGGCTGGGCAATTACCAAAAAAAGATTTGTGCACAGCAAAAGTACAGAAAAAAAATTATGCACAGTGGGCCATAGGCTTTGGTAGATTGTGCTAGCATAATTTTAAGCATAATTCAGTAAAACGAGCATTATTTTAAGCTTTTATTTCAGTTCAGCACTGCTAGCATAATCCGAGCTTTTATGCGTTGAAAACAAAAAAAAAACATAGCTCTAGAATAATTCAGTTTGTATCTTATTTCTGTGTAACGCTACAGCACAATAACCTATAACACAGAGATTAACAAAATGCGTAAGTCAAAATTGATAGAGTTAAGCTACTGATGATCTTTATTTTCCTTAAAATCAGTGTAAAATCTAAGTTGCATAATTTCGGTGACAGAGAGCATAATTTTCAGAAAGTAACATAATTTTGGCATAATTTCTAAAAAATATGAGCACTACTAAAAGCATAATATCCTTTTTTTTTCGAGCACAATCTACCAAAGCCTAATGGACCAAGGGAAAACAAGGCGCTAAAAAAATTATTGCACAGTCCAAAGGGGGAAAATAAAATTGTTCATACGAAAAAATTGTCCAGCCCCTGCCTCAAAAAAAAAAAAAAAAAAAAAATGGGCCATCTGTTAGTAGAATTTCTCAGGGTAAGGTAACCAAGGGTTAGTAAGAAATTTAAATACAGATATGAGAGCTTAAAAAGCACATTCAGTATAATTCTTTTTTAATACAATTTGATGATTGTATGCTCTAATATAGAGAAAGTTATCAGAGAAAATGCTTTTAAACAAGAGGAAAAGAAATCAGGAATAAAATTTAACCCTGGCTTAGCGCTAAGGGACGGACCATTAGAAAAGTGATCGGGGGGGGGGGAACAAAAAAATTCATGCAAGGGAAAATGCCAAGAAAAAAAATTCATGCAAAGAAGAAGGTAAAAAAAAATTCATGCAGAAGGAAGGTACAATTGTGACTTTTTCACACGTAGTAAAAAAAAATGCAACGAGAGGGGTTCACCTGAAAAAAAAATTCCTGCACAAGCAGTGAGCAAAAAAAAAAAATTCGTGCAAGCTGAAAATCCCCCCCCCCCCCCCCCCCACCTCCCCATCACTTTTCTAATGGTCCGTCCCTAACCGGTATTCGAACAACCGGCACCAGGTGACTACAGAGATTCTCGTGTTGTGATTGGTCGAGGCTTTTAAAAGTCATGCCGCTCTTGTGAGCGCGCCGGCTTCAGATTTTGTTTGCCGCCAAGAATGGCTGACTCCTGTTTAGTCAACGTCATGGACGAAAATCCTATCCCGAAAACTACAGAAGATGTCCTCGAGTTTGGATTAACACTTTTTAAAGGTAAGATATCAACTTTTCGCTGATAAGAATGAGTAAAGTTGAGAAATTGTAATGGAAACCGGTCGCTTATCCCGATTCGAATAATCAAAACAGTCGAGACATGCTTTCGGTACAGAATTGTTTCAACAACAACACAAACTTACAACAGAATTCGAAAGCGTGGAAGTAAACTTAAAAAATCTTTGTCCTAGTCTTCCTTTTTCCACGAGAAGTAAAGACGTCAGTTTTAACAAGACCAGACGCTCTCGGGAGCGTTCACTCGGGCTACACTTAATAATACCGCTTCGAACAAACGTGAATGTGAGTTTACGCTTAAGGTTTATCAGGAGCTCCTGGGTTTATATATTTTGTATTCTATATGGCTGATTCCACGACCGCAAAAAACCTACCAGACTGTATATCGCACCGCAATTCTTGTCGACGTCGTGTTGCTGAGTGATTTTATCAGAAAGATTTCTAAGGTTTTACAGAAATTTCAGTGATAATTGGGTTTGTTTACTAATCGGATTAATGTTTACCAATCAGCTTCTTTGGTTCCCACGGTAGAAAAACAATTGTGAAACCTGATGCCATTCATCGTGATTCCAAGTTATCGACGGCGATGAAGCGATATGTGGGGAAAAACAAGAATATTTCTCCTCAATCGGATATGCTATTCTTCCGATTTCGCCTGTTCCCGCTAACGTCTTTCCACACGACCACGCAGGTAGAAAAACTTGAGTTTGAATAAGACGAGGCTTGTGCTCAAACTGATGAATACGGAACTTAGCATAACGAGACCTGCATTCCTCTAATAAATGGGACTCTTTATTGGGATGAACAAATACAGATAATTGAACAGCTTTTTCCAATACATCACAGTCATTTTGTAGAGAGTCTATCAAAGTCTTTGCCGACACAATCATGAAATTTAGTACAACCAGAACCATGTACAGGGCAGCGATCAACAAGGTTGCTACTGATAGCTGAACGAACGATAGACTGCAAAAGAAACTGTTCAAAATATTGTAAACAAAAGAATAAATAAAAAACTTATCCCCACTGTCATTGGTATAAGTCCAAAGGCTCTTGATTCTGGAACCACATGTATCATCTTGAAAGATTCCAATATGCTCGACACCTTTTAGTGAGGGTCTACCGCGAACGGCGTGTGCGTTTGTGAGAGTGGTGAGCGTCACAGAAGTAAAATAATTCTTCATAGTCATCGCATAAACGCTTCGCAGCACGAGGATGTCTGCGAATAAGGCGCCTCGCTATCCTTCCTTCAGGGACACCGCAGACCGCGAAAAGCGCAGGCTTGCTCATTCTCGACGTCGACGATAGACTTATAGGAAACCGAAACCTAGACTCGTGCTACCACAGGTAGCCCGAGTAAAAAGTAGCTTGTCGTTGCGAGCCGCTCCAAACTCAACGAGCGCCAGAACCTGCTTCTCTGGTCTTTGATGCGGAATCTCACTTATGTTTTTTCACTGTAACAAGAGACCGCAGTGACCCTCACTTGGGCTTCCAAGTGGAAGCTAGATTTGCCGAGAGTGGAATTGAAGTAGTCAGCTGCCAAGTAATTAGGCGTTTGAGAAACAATGAAGTCAAACAAAACCAAGATAATGAAAAACTGCAAACTTCTTTGCCTGTCACCATAATTATCAGTATCTTCAGAGTTTGTCATCAAGTCGTGGACTTGTCTCGTGGTGAGATTCATTCGACTTCGCATGTCCCAGTGATTGACAAATGAACGAGCGAAGCTTACCATCAATGAAGTGCAAATTGGACTTCAGGAACTTTGTAATGTTGTCTATAAATGAAAAAAATGTGACTGATACCCATTTGTGAAGAAGGCTTAATTTCGCATTTTGATGCGGTATTTTTTCGCAGTTTGATAGCGGTTTATATAGCAACTGAATGCAGCGACCGTCAAATCTGATCGAATTGGGAGCTCTATAAAGGTTTTAGTGTGACTGCAGGCCGCTATGATTGATGTGTGTGCTGTATGCTTTAGAGCTCAAGTATTTAAAGCACAATAAAGCAATTGTTACTCACCCAAAAACTACTATGTAAGCGGGTTTATAAGTACGTTTTTAGGTTATTTTCAAATTTGACTGAAAATCTCTGACCTTTTTTAGCTTAAGGCTCATAAGTACGTTTTAGGTTTGGGAGGGGTATCAAGTCTCTGCAAAGTTCATAAGTACGTTTTAGGTTTGGGAGCCTAGGGAGGGGTAAGTCTCTGCAAAGTTCATAAGTACGTTTTAGGTTTGGGAGGGGTATCAAGTCTCTGCAAAGTTCATAAGTACGTTTTAGGTTTGGGAGGGGTAAGTCTCTGTAAAGTTTATAAGTACGTTTTAGGTTTGGGAGGTTCTGCAAAGTCTCTCTGCGAAAAATTTGAAAATAATTATGGTTTAAAAGAAAAATTAGCGAAATACAATACTAAATGGAACAACAATTACGAGGATTAAAAGTACCGCAACTAAAATCTTTAGTTAGATGGTATAATATTCGTGGACGATCTGCGTTTAATAAACCAGAACTTATTAATGCATTGGTTAATATACCTGAAATAACTAATAATATTCAACAAATAATTAATAATATTGTGGGGATTGTTAATGAGCTGCGTAATATTCCAATGAGACCAGTAAATCAACCAAATTTACCTCTCCCAATTCCGAATATTGCACCACCTTTAACTACCCCCCAACCAATACCAGGTACCCCACCTGGGTCACCTCCGCCAAGAACTCCACCTGTTACACCACCTGGTTCTCCTCCGCTAAGAAAAAGGAAACTAGCACCAACTTTTATAAAACCACAAACACCAAGAACTCTACCAGGGTCTACCCCGTCAAAAAAATTAGCATCACAAATACCAATTCTTGATGAGCCGGTACCTAAAATTAATGTACCAATTCTCAAACCAAAGAATATTTTTAAGGTTTTAGATAAAGATAAGTTTGCCAAAAAGCTTGAAGAATTAGCAAACGAAAATATCATAAAATTTACTAATAAGAAAACTAAACCAAAAAAGGGGGTAACTATATCTGATAGTGTGAGAGATGAATTGAAGGAAAAAACTAAAAACAAAAGAACAACAATCCTCAAAATATTTTCAATAAATCCGCATGAAGAGGATCCTTTACTTCAAAATAATCGGGATAATGTTATTAGAATTTGGAGGGATCTAAATAATGATTTGACAGAAACAATTTATAATGAGTTGGAACCCCAAATAGAAATGGGGGCAAGAATTGTTTTCAGTTTTACCGCTTTGATCCAAAGAGGAAATGGAGAAATAGCTTACCACACGCACACATTTAGAAGCGGAGGAACTTTTACTTCTCTTCCAGAAATAAAAAATTATATAGAGCAGTGCGAGGGAGAAAGATTGAGTTTAGAGGGTATCGCTTGGATGAGAGCATATTTACCCCCAGAAAAGAAAATTAATAAACCAGGTGTTAATGAGGGCGGAGTTGAGTTTAGAGAAGTACAAATAAAAGTTATTAATACCAGACAGCCTTTAGTTGGGTGCGGAAGATTACCCGATGAATTACGAAAGAAAAAATGTATTTATTCCGTAGATGATAAAGAGGATAATCTCTGTGTCTGGAGGTGTTTGGCTATTCTAATGAATATTTTTGATGGCAAACAAAATCCTCAAAAAATTAAGAAAAATCCTGAAAAAAGAATAGAGAAAAGAGCATTATATCTAGCTAGAACTTTTTATGGCAACAAAAAATTAAAAGGAGAAGAAGTTAGATCGACAAAATTGGTTGATTTTGAGAAAATTTCAAAAGTTTTCTCCATAAACATCCGGGTTTATGAGCAGAAAGATATATCAAATTTTTCAGTTTGGAAACTGGTGTTTGGGAAAAATAATTTCAAAGATAATTTACCAACTTTAAATTTAGGTCTTTATAATAATCATGGGTTTTTCATTAAGGATCTAGATCTTCTTGCTCAAAATTGGGTATGCCAAGGCTGTAAACAAAAATTTACCAGACACGATGATTTAAAAAGGCATTTTACCAATGAAACATGCACAGGAGGAGAGACAAAAATAATATGCACTGGAGAAAAGATAAAACACATCATAAATGAATCTGACAAAGTTTTTTACGGGGGTAAAATAAATTTTAGTTATAAAGCGTGTAGGTGGATTGAACACCAATCTAAAACTATAGGTAAACATATTCATCATGCGCTTTGTGGACATGGTGGCGAAAGGTGTTATAGGGATGAAGAGGGGAATGAGATTTTGTTCGATGGATACGAACCAGAGACAAAAACTGTTTTTGAGTTTTATGGTTGTAAATGGCATGGGTGCCCGTGTTCAGAAACCGACAAAATTAAATATAATGAAACTATTGAAAGAGAGAATATGATAAAAAGCTTGGGTTATAATGTAGTATCGGTTTGGGAGTGTGAAAATCCTGAATTGCCCAATATCTGGTTCAAAAAGAAATTTTACCCATATCCCTATTTTATTGATTACGATTTTGAGGGATTATTACAAAAAGAAGATAAACAGATTACCGATGATTTAATTTTAACCCATACCCATATTCCAGTTAGTGTTGCACTAATCGATAATTTAACAAAAAAACCCGTTTTTCTTTACAACCAAAATCCTGATCTCCTCATAAAAGAATTCGTAGAAAAATTAGAGGCAATAAGAAAAATTATAGTCGAAAAGGTTAGAGAAGAATACCCTCTACCTGATCAAGATTCTTTGCAAAAAAATGTCTTGCAAAAATATGAAGAATGGTGCAATCAAGTGCCTGTTTTGGGGTTTAATAGTGGAAAATACGATATCAATTTGATTAAAAGACATTTTATAAAACACATGACCGAAAAAACTAAGGAGATTTTTATTGCAAAGAAACAGAATAGGTATATGTTTTTAACAACACCGAATTTCAAATTCTTGGATATAATGTCCTATCTTGCGCCTGGGGTTTCTTTTGATAAGTGGTGCAAAGCAAACAACTGCGAAGCCCAAAAACTTGTTCTACCTTATGAAAAATTGGATGGTTATGATAAGCTTTCCTTAGTTGGACCCGTGAAACATGAAGATTTTTACTCTTCCTTGAAAAAGAAAAATATTTCCAAAGAAGAATATGAAGAATATTTGCTTGAATTCGAAAAGAGGGGCTGTGTTACAATGTTAGACTGGTTGAAAGAGTATAATTTGAACGATGTTATCCCCTTTCTGGAAGCCCTTGAAAAAACAAGGCGTTTATATTATCCAGACGAAATTGATATATTAAAAGATGCCGTTTCCATTCCGGGTGTATCAATGAGGGCTGTTCTAAATAAATACCAAAAAATGAAGAAGAAAGGAGATCCTGAATTGTACGCCCCAGGGCAATATTGTGTCCATAGTTGCGGTGAATTTTGTAAAGACAAGTTTTGCAAAAAATGCTACAAAATAAAGAAAGATTGTAAAATATGCGACAAAAACAAGAGTTATAAGTTATTGAAAACGGGGATGGTTGGAGGCCCTAGTATTATATTTACACGATATGCAGAAAAGGAAGAAACAAAGATTCGCCCCCATAAATATAAAATTCCGAAAAATTGTGTGCGAATTGTTGGGTATGATGCAAATGGTTTATATCTATCCTGTTCTGGACAAGAAATGCCATGCGGAAAAGAAAAATGCATTGAGGTTGAAAATCCATCGGAGCCTAAATTTATAAAGAAGATTTGCGAAGATATTCTTGATGGAAATCTTTTCGGGTTTTGTCAAGTTGATATCCATGTACCTGATCACCTAAAAGAAAAGTTTGAAGAGTTCTCCCCCTTATTTATTGTAGACTCCGTTCCTGAATATTTAGTACCAGAGAATATGAAAGAATATCAAACAGCTACAGGAAGAAAACATTTAAAAGACAATAAAAAATTACTTGGTGTAACCAAGGCAAAAAAGATATTTTTATATACTCCTATGATAAAATGGTATCTTAACCATGGGTTGGAGATTACCGCCATCCATAATATTTTAAAGTATGAATCGGGAAGGCCCTTTGGGTTTTTTCCAAAAGAGGTGGCAGATGCAAGAAGAGATGGAGATATTGAGGTTTTATTGGAAAAACTAAGTAAAGCCTTTGATGAAAACAAGATTGACGATGTGGTGAAAATTACCAATGAATTAAACCAATTCCCCGATATATTTAAAGTTATTGAAGAAAATAAAGATATCAAAGTACTGATTGAAAAACTAAAACCAAAGTATAAAGGGTGTAAAGAATTAGCCGACACGAATAAACTTAGGGGAAATTCTTTCTACGGGAAAATGATAGAAGATAAAGAAAAACATAATATCACAAGGTATACTCAGGATGAGGAAGAGGTTGAAAAAGCCCTAAGATCTGCTTTTTTTGAGGATCTTAATGAAATAAATGGCACATATGAAATAATAAAACGAAAAAGATTAATAAAAATAGACAGACCCTACCAATGTGGCATCGCGGTGTATCAGCTAGCAAAATTAAGAATGCTGGAATTCTATTACGATTTTCTAGATAAATATCTAGATAGAAAGGATTTTGAGCTGATTCAAATGGATACAGATTCAATGTACATGGCAATCTCGTCTGAAAATTTGGATGATATTATAAAACCCGAAATGAGAGAAGAATACTTTACCGGCGGAAAAGAAAAATTCTTATCGACTTCTAAATATCATGATAAGACTCCGGGTTTGTTCAAAAAAGAGTTTGACGGCATTAGAATGATTGCTCTTTCCTCAAAATGTTATTACGCGGAGGATGAGAAAGGAAAGGCAAAGTATAGTTGCAAAGGTACAATTCATAGACAAAACGAAATGAACTGGGATAGATACATGTCAGCTTTGAAAGGGTCAATTGATATGTCACAAAATACAGGATTTAGAATCAATGATAACCAAATTGTGACATATACACAAGTTAAAAAGGGATTGAACGCATATTATGACAAAAGATGGGTTTATGAGGATGGAATTCACACAAAACCATTATATTAGAACAGAATTAGGGGGTAACTCTGTATCATCCGGAATAACCTGTAATTCTTCACGCACAAAACCGCGCCTTGGCCCGCCTTCCAAAAAATACAAAACCGGTTGATTAGGAGAAATTCTACTTCCAGAAATATAATAAACTTTTATGCTCCAAATGGGATCTGTGGCTCTTCTTCTTTCTCCACCCTCAAGTTCACCCGGAGCTAATAAATATCTAACCCTAACTTCAGTTGGTAGTCTAACCTCGTCAAGCCCCACCGCGCGTTTGTAATTTTTAGTTTCAATATCAACCTCTTTCATTTTTATGGCCTTATCGGGCTCTTTACCGGTTATTCTCTTTTTCGTTTTATTCAAAGTTTTTAGAATAGCCGGTAATCTTTTCACCCATACCCTTGAGCGATCATCACTAATCATTTCCTGCGCATATTGATGACTAAATAATTTTTCTCCTAATATTCTGTTTGCATTTTCCACAAATGCTTGGGCTCTATGATTACCGGCCTCACTTCTTTGCATTCTCACATTATGGTAATTCATGAGTTTACTAACTTCTCCCATAAATTCTTTCCCAGGATCAACCATTAAAGTTTTTGGGTATTTTAATCTTCTAGAATATATTTTCTTAAAAGCTTCTGATATCTCTCGACTTTCTTTTGAGGTTAATGGCTCCGCATCTTTATATCTCGAGGCGATATCAACCACAACTAACGCATATTTATAAGTTTTTCTTCCGACTTTATCGTGCGGTAAAAATAATAAATCTGCTTGGTGAATCTGATTAGGTTTATCCACAGTCCAGTGCGGCCTTGGAATATACTTTGGAGCAGGAAGATAGATTTGCCATATTGCCTGTTTCTGCAACCATTGTTTTGCCACATTTTCACTTACTTTTGCTTTCTCAGCTAATTTAGGAATTGCAGAATATCCTTTCCAATACCCTTCGGCCGAATAATATATTTTTGTCATCATTTAAAAATAAACAAGTATCTTATAAATTGAAATGGTTGAGGAGGAAGAAGAAATAAAATTTACCGAATACCAAATCAACATTATGAAAAAAATTATTAGGAAAAAAATTCTATATATGGAAGACGGCGATCAAATTTTTAATATTATGATTTTAATTCCCGGGGCGAGAGAAGGTTTATTAAAACATATTTCCAAGTTAGAAAAGGTTTAAAGGTTAACCAAAGTATCTTATAAATTACAATGACGTCTGAAAAAATTAACCCAAATAGAATTCCCAAGGAACCCTTTGGCTTGAAAGCAGAATCAACCCTAAATCGAATTACTCTAAATCCATCCACAGCTAGCCCCGGAGAAACATTATACATAAATATTCCAAAACTCGCTGAGAATTTAGTGATTGTTCCCGGAAGTGTATCTCTTCTATTCGATTTGGATGTCGAGGGCCATGCTAATAATACAGTTGTGAACAATTTAGGGCGCAATCTTGTATCCAGAATGAAAGTTCTTTTTGGGGGAGAAACATTGCAAGATACACAAAAATATGATTTATTTCAAACTTATCATGATTTATTCTTAACCGAAGAAGAGCGCGAAGATAGATTAAAACAAGGAATTTCTTCCGAAAATATGAGAAAACTTAGAACAAAAGCGGGAGATAAAAAAACACAAGATGTAAAAGAAGTTGCTCTCGCTAATGTTCATGGATCAAAGTACAGAATACCATTAAATCATCCTATTCTAAATGATCATGGAGTTTTTTACCCAAAAGCATTGGAAAATCATCTTATATTTGAGCTTACTCTTGCTTCTGTTTCTAATATTATTATTTATTCTGATACAACCAAAGCGCCTTCATATTCAATCAAAAACTTAGAGTTAGAATATTCTTCAATTTCTAGCGAATACCTAGCCCGTGAGGCTCAAGCAACTTATCAAGTCGGCAAAGGATTCTTTTATGAAAATATTACCTTGCACAAAACTTTTACATTTTCAATTGGTGGGGATGGTGTTATTAATCAACATATTAATTTACCGAGAAGATCAATGACAGGAATATTGTTTTTGTTTTTATCACCTCAAGCTGCGGGAGCAAGGGATTCTGAAAATTTTTATAATCCAGGAATATCTTCCGTTGAAATTGATGTTGATGGCGTTCCAAATAGAATATACTCTAGAGGAATGATTCCGTCCGATCTTTGGGAATCCGTGAAGAAAAGATTTCACCGGGATGATGGTTTACAAATTTCTTTGAAAGAAAAAGAATTTTACGCGGATAAGTTTGCTCTTTGGGTTGATACTAGAACTCATCCAGATAATGGTATTCATGGAGGAGGACTTGCTCTAAATAATACGCACGATGGCGTAAAAATAGAAATTAAAAGGAAACAAGGCGGAACTGGAACAATAACTTGTCATATGTTCGTTGTGGCTGACGCAATGATGGAGATTATGAATTCAAGTTTGAGATCAATTAAGTACTAAATTTAAAAACATTTAGTTATGATACAAAAAAATATGGAAGATTTACGAGATAAAATCCCTTTTCATTGTATTATAACAGGACCAACGAATTGCGGAAAAACAAAGTATTTAATTGAACAGCTCCGCGGGTCATTCCGGAAAGTTTTTGAATATATTGTTTTAATTTGTCCGACTTATTCTAAAAATAAAACTTATCATAATTTTGCTAAAAAGGATGAGCGTTTTTTTGTATTATCTCCGGATGCAAGTAACGTAGAGGAGATTAATGAGTTACTAACTGATTGCCAAACTTTATTCTCCGGAACAAATACTCTAATAATTTTAGATGATTGCGCTGTTTCTAATGATCTGAAAAAGCGATCAAATAAGTTTATAGATTTAGCATTCTCCGGAAGGCATCATGGTTTATCGGTTTGGGTTCTAACCCAGCAATTGACATCAATAGCAAAACCATTCCGGGAAAATGTTGCCTGCGTTGTTACTTTTCATAATCCGTCGCAGAAAGGGATGAAAATGTTTTTCGAAGATTACGGCGGCGATTTGGATCATGAATTGGGGAAAAAGTTTGTACAACTCCTGAAAACCGAAAAATATTCTAGGTTATGTTTATCTTTGCGATATCCATTTAATTGCTATTTAGAGATACCAGAAGTGATTTAACAAAAAGATGACAAAGCCGGAAGATTATATTGGCCAACCACAGGAAAAAACTGAGGGAAAAAATGATACTAATCAAAGTGAGGATCTTGAAATAAAACAGGAATCACTTGCCATTCTCGCAGCCTTAGGAACAACAAAGGAATATTTAGGCGCAGAAATGAGTCTGGGCGATATAAAGAAATTATCTGCAAAAGATGTTGAAAAGTATTTTAATCGTTATCAAGCGGTAATGGGTAAGAAAATTAATGGGGGATTAGTAGATTCATCCTTGCAATTAGTTTCCAAACTTATTTCATATTTAGTTCCAGTTGATGATATAGAATCTCTTTGCAAAGATCTGAAGAATGATGATTTGGTTAATCGAGAATTAACAAACATTGTTGGTCTCTTGGCATTGAAAGCAGGAAGATTGGCAGCACTCGCTAGCGGACTATTTCAAGTAGCCAAACACGTTAAATTCAACAAAAATCAACAAGAATCAGTAAATTCTAACACAACTGATCGGCGCGCAAGCGCCTCCCCAGCAGATCTGGATCAGGAAACTAAGCAATCTGCTGAAGGTGTTGATACAGTATATTAAACAGATCTAAAAACTTATTTATAGCATCTAAATAACAATGTCTGAACAAACTGAACAAAGTGCAGGAGGAGATGCGGAGCAAATTACAGCAGATCCCAAACCTGATACTAAAAAGAGGGAGAAAGATCCTAAAAAAGTAGCAGCTGGTAAGAAATTAGCAGAATATAATAAAAAAGCAAAAGAAGCATTAGCTAGGGAGATGAAACGAGAGGAAAAAATAAAACAGGAAGAAGAGTCAAATGAAAATACATATAGTGAAGCGAAATCATGGCTTCCAGAGTTATCTTTTACTACTGTTTTATCCGTTGTCGGATTGGGGTTTACTGCATTTGATCTTTTTATGAGATATAAGGAAAAAGCTAGGGTTGAATATTCAAATAGGATAGCTGATTTATCACAAGTTCCACAATTACCGCAGCCAAAAAAGATACCATTTTCTGCAACTCCAAAATCTTTAGGAATGGAATAAAGTCATTTAAAAGTTTCTTACTGATGTAGTAAAAAATCATGTCAACTGAAAACAAACTTGTGAAAACTGTAACAGATTCGGCGGTACTTATCGGATTAGGTGCTGGGGTTGGTTATGTTGCCAAAAAGGTAATGAAAGAATCATTTTTGAGTGATCCATCCATGAGTATTACAAATTACGCAAAATGGGTTGCTGTATTATCCGGAAGCATGTATCTAAAAACATATTTAGAGGATCAAAAGATTTTACCAAAATAATGGCATTAGCATCAATAGCAATGATGGGGATAGGTGCAATAATGAATGCGGGAGCATTTACCGGAGGAAATATGCTCGCAAAATATATAATGGGGCGCAATGTGGATACGGAAAAAATACGACACGATAAAGCAATGGAAAAATATCAAAGGGATTACGCAGAATACCAGGAAAAAAGGCAAAAAATGCTTGATTGGAAAATGAAGAAAAAAGATGAAAAATATCAAGCATCAAAAAACATTTCGGCTACAAATCAAGCCTTTGAATTGTACGGGCAAATGGCGGAACCAAAATTCTCTGATTATTACAAACCAAGCGATGATCAAAAGACCGGTGAAATGATATATGTTGGCGCCGGAATGATGGGTTTGGGTTACGCGGTAAGTAAATTATTATAAATTTTTTTTTTTGTTATGTAACCAGTAATTGGGTTATATAACATAAGTATATTTACATTAGACTTCCTTCATCAGAATATTCATCATCTCGCTCCATTTCTTCAGCTGCGGATTTACTATTTGAGCACCTAACTTTAGTTAATCTTTTCCTTTCTCTTTTTGGTTTTATAACTGCTTCATAAAGTTTTACTTGAAGCGCAATACAAGAACCGCTAATAAATATTGATTCAATTTGTATTACACCTTCTTCAACCTGGCACCCTGTGCCTAATAATTTTAATGGATCAATTTCCTTATCATTTTTAGAGTCATAAAACTTGGTTGTAATTTTGTCTTCTCTTTTTTTCCAAAATAATTTTGCATACAAGGTTGGTCCTTTATCTGGAACTCTATCGATCGAATTTTTTTCCATCTTCCAGTATAGAGGATTTAAACCTCCTTTTTGTTTTTCAAGCTCATTTCTTTCCAACTCAAATTTTCCAATTTTGTCTCTATTCATAAGTAAATGATCAACGCAATTGTCGACAATTTCATTGAATAAATCAATCCATTTTTCTTCTTCGGGGGTTGGGCTGCTTCCACCCCATAAACATAATGGAAACACATATCCCGTAATTGCACCCGTTTCTGGACTTGTGTTTGTGGAAACACCATAAGAATATAAACTTCCGATTTTAATTACAAGTTCTCCTTCTGTTCCATCATCATTTTTCGTAAAGATTTTAATTCTTTTGAATTCAACCTTGGGTTTTGTCCCAGGAATTTGACTAATAATTGGTTTGGAAAAGATCATGCTTTCTTTTGGATTATAATTATCAACATTTATTAGTTGTGTAGTTTCGTTCTCCATTTTAATTTCTGTATTTTATGTTTTTTCTTTTAAATCAATTTTTTGCTTTTATTACCGGCTCAAGGTAATCTAAAGATTTCTTACTGATGAGTAAAAATCATGGCAGAAGAAATACCAATGGAAGATTTTTCAAGAGATAATAATGATGATGATGATAATTATGATTGGGATGATACAGCTTTACAAACCACAAACACATCTGCAACCCTTGATCAAGATTATCATGGTTATGATGATTATATCCAATCAAGAGACAGGGCTCAATGGGAAAAACCACCAGAAAGAATTAACCAGGGGGAAAGAGATTGGGGATATGATAAAATGAGAGAAGCTAGGCAAGAACTCAACCGATATTATCCAAATTACGAGCCCAATGACGGCGCATTTAATGTTCGGTTTGGAGAAAATGGAAGTATAGAAGGACAATTAAGTACCGCAAGAAATAATGTTTGGCATACAATAGTTGATGAAAATGGCGTTCGTAACACAGAAAATTTGCCAAAAACATTTAGAAAAGCTCTAGGTGCTGATTATGAAACAATGTTTGAAAAATATAATAATTCCCAGTTAGAATTAAATGAAGAAAAAGAAAAAAATAAGGAATTAAATAGTATCGCAGAGGGATTGATGGTAGAAATAAATACACATCCGCAGGAGATAGAACGATATGCGGAAAGAGAAAAAGAACTTAGGGAATTCATTGAGAGGCAACAGGTACAAAAAGCAGAAAATAAAAGTCTTTTCGATCAAACCGTAAAACAGAATGTGGAATTAAAAATACAAGCGGAAAAACTTTTGGACGAAGTAAAATTATACAAAGAAGAAATAGACAAATATAAGAAGGGTAAATCAAATGAATCAAAATTAAAACAAAGTAATGAGCGATTAAAATCCGAGGTAGATAAATTAAAAGAACGACTTAGTAATAAAACAATTTCGATTGAAGAACAATTATCAGATATTGAGGGGAGAAAAGATGAAATATTTAAAAATTTGCCGCTGCGGGAGAAACTAAAGTATATCTTCAAAAAGTACGGTTTTACAGTTTTTGGTATTTTAAGTGCGGTAGGCGTAATCATTGGGGTAATAGTTTCTAATCTTTCAAAAGGTTTATCTGCTTTGGGAAGGGGAGTTGGAAATGGGTTGAAAAATCTTGGGAAAAAACTGGGACAAATATTACCAGGAATGGTTGGCGCAATAGTTAGCTTTCTTTTCAAAACCGCAGGCCAGGTTATTGGATTTTTAGGTGAGAATGCTTGGCTTTTGATAATGGCTGTGGTTCTGTATTTTGTGGAAAGTATAAAAAAGAAGAGAAAGTAACAAATTTAAAGATATCTTGCCGTTCAGTAAAATACAATATGGGTGAATACAATGGAATTTATCCTCAATTACCAAATAATAATTTTCAAACACAGGGAGGAGATGGCGCAATTAATTTCAGACTTCAAAAATCGAGCGAAGTATTGCAAAATCTCGAGAAGGAAATTAAACATTACGAAGAAGTGAGAAAAAAATATAATAGAGCCAGAGGAATATGCACAAAAATTAGCGTTTCTGGCGGTTTTATTTCTGTTATCCTATCAGCAAGCGGGCTTGGAACTTCTCTCACGGGTTTCGGCGCTATTGTTGGTGTTCCTTTGGGCGTTGTGGGCGGGGTTTTTGGTGGATTATCAGTTGGATTTGGTATTGCTTCCAAAAGTCTTTCCTCCAAAGTTAGTAAACACGAACAAACCGTTGCAATTGCAAAATCAAAATTAAACACCATTAACGATTTAGTTTCAAAAGCTTTGAAAGATAATTCTATATCCGATCAAGAATTTTCCATAATTTTGGCGGAATTGGAAAAGTTTCAAAAACTGAAACAGGAGGTTCGACAAAAATTCAGAAAAGATTCGGAAAAAAACTTCGACATGAGTATGATAAGGAAGAAAGTTCGAGAAGATCTATTAAAAGAACTTACCGGAGGGAAAGGACATTAAAATTTGTTTACGAGAAAACGGAAGTTGGTTGTAATTGTTTTGCATTTACATCTTATTCTTAAAAGATCTAAAGATCAGATAAATTGGAAAACAAAGAATAAGATGTTATTTAGCGATTTCATTAACCGCTACCCAAAAGCAAATATTTCAAAATTCAGTTATGTGCATGATTTATATGGCGGATATGTTAAATGGAAAGTTAATGGAACAACAATTATGTCCGATGATGATCCTACTGGAAAAACATGGACTGATAATCTTTCCGATAATTTGAAAAAGTTGTTAAGGGAAGATTTGGGTTTAGAAAATAAAGTAAAGGTAAGTTCATTTCCCAAAAGTTTAACATTTACAAAACAACCATATCCAATACCCGGAATTAAATTCGACGAATTTGCTCTTGATGTTACAAAATTATTAACCAATCTGAATATATATGTTTCAGAAAAAGATAGTTTCACCGCGACAATGAAGAATGTTTTTAAAAATCAAACTGTGGGATTTACCAGTGGAAAAGAAACTAGAGCTTGGTTGAGTAAACCAAATATTAAACAGTGGCCGCAACAATTAAACATGGCGGTTTGGTGCGCATCGTCCGGATGTGGAGTAAGTTTAAGTGATATTTTTGGATACCCAAAAGTTATTAGAAGTTTTTTCGTATTTCACATTTACTTTACCATAAGAAGAATAATACAGGAATTAAATGTTCCATTACCCGGGGGAGAAACTTTTTCTTTGAAAAATAATCAGTACGACAAAAATGCTTATAATAGATTATGCGCAGAATTTGGGTTAAGCAATGATCAGGATTACAAGGGGTGGAACAAAACTTTAGCGGATTTTAGATTCAAGGGTGGAGCAAACCATGGAGCTGGAGATGTATTTATTGATTATGGGGGAGGCTATACAGACCATGACGCAGTTCCGGGAAGTGAAGCCGCGCAATCAAAGGGAGGTGGATTACAAAATGTGAGGGTTATAAGAAATTATGATACAGAAGCTAATATTTGGCCGAGCCGCGATCATAAATTTTACGATGACGGGGGAAGAAAAAATATGGGGAATTTAGTTTCAATGCTTCGAAATGATCATTTTGTTGATTTTCAATATGCTTGGTTTATACCAGAATCGGGTCATGGATTAACAAAGGCGGGGTTGGGAAGAATAAATAGATCGATTGAGGCTTTTGTTTATTGCGTTTTGGGCGCACAAGTTAATACTAGAACTTCAATTGTTAGTAAAGGAGGTGGAGGTTTTGAAACCCAGCAAAACTTTATAGATTTATTTGAAAGTTCGGTGATTGAAAATGATGTATCCCAATCAATTCAAAGATATCAAACGGCGGTTCAAGAATCAAAATCCCGACTTGATTTAGCTGTAGCTCCTGGCGTTTGGCTAATGCCGAGCAATTTAATAATAAATACAGAAAGCGTTATTGGATATAATAATGATTTGAAAAGGGTAACAGAAGATATGACTTTTGGGGTAAATAATGCAATAAATGCGCAGACAAAAAATGTCGGAATAAGTCACAGTTTAGGAACCTCAAAGGTTTTATTAAATACCAATCCTCAACCGGAAAAACCTAAACAAAACAAAGTCGTTGAATCAAAAAATGAAGAAGAAGAAATTAGTAACATAGAAGAAACATCTTCTCATCAAAATAATCTTATTGTTTTAATGATTGCCGGAGGATTATTATCTTGGTTTTTATTTCGGTAATGTTTTGATTACGTAATCTAAAGGAGAATATGATGTAATCAAAACAAAAAAATGTTGAGTATTACAATGTATGATTCAGAAACCAGGATTTATTTAGATCCTCCTCTGAAAAATCTTCGTGAGATACAGCTCCTGGATTGTAATATAAAAACCAAAAGACTGATTAATTTCAAGGAAGAACAGACAATATTATATGGTAAGAATCAGAGATTCATAATTGAGCCGGGGACATATACTCTTCGTGGAATTCAATCAATCTTTATTAATAATGATCCTGGTTTTGAAAAAATAGTAATAATTGAGACTGATACTATTGACTATCTTTATTCATATAAAAACACCAAAGTTATAATTACAAGAGGATTGTCAATTGGTTTAGGAGTTCCTATAGTTTTAGATCCTGGTAAATTATACCCCATAAATATTCAGTTTAAGGAGCCGCTGAGACTTATGTGTAGCATAGTAGATAATAGGTCGTCATATATGAATAACACCAAATATGGAGAACTTGTAAAACTCGCGCCATCTAATTTACTAGCAAACATTCCTTCACAAGATTATCCGGCAATTCCAGTTCAAAAATATGAAAGTCCCATAAACCACTTTGATTTAACTATCTTAGACAATGAATGGGAAAAACTTGATCTGAAGGGTTCTCCCATAACTTTTAGTTTAAGATTTAGATAAATTTTTGTTATGTAACTATTACTTTAGTTATATAACATAATTAGATAATATTAATCTTATTCACCCCAACGTTCTTTCAAATCTCTTAATTCCTCAAAATCAACACACCAATCTAAATATCTAGATGGGTGCCATGCTACGGGTATTAATTCATCATGTAATGGTTTGTAAAATAACTCTTTATGAGCAATCTTATCTTCATTTAAATCAACAAAAAAATCTAATTCTTTTATTACAAAATTTTTATCAAATTCCTCAATTCTACACACCACATCATGATAAGCAAGATAAACTCCATTTTCATAAAAATAATCTACTGCATATCCATTTTCAATAATCCAGCCATAATTTGGATCATACCCATATCTATATTCATTTTCAATAAAATCTTCATTGGCTACTTCTAAAATTTTTTTCGCGAATTTATTAGTTTTAATTCCGCCAACCCCAAAATTTATTTTTTCATCCCAAGAAATACTATGTGTAAAATCATAATTTTTATTATAATACTTTACATCAAAATTTATTGGATGGCGAAAAAAATATTTTTCCTCTATAAATTCCCTATTTTTCACCAAATTTTTTAATAGATCTTCTTTTATTTCCTCTATAAAATCGCAAATATTGAGATTCTTATTGTTGAAATACTTGAGTTTCATTTTATATTTTTACTGGATATTGAACTACTTTTAATCAATTTTATGTTTTTTCTTTTAAAATATTAATTTTTTTGTTATGAAACCAAAATAGGGTTACATAACATAATTTTCAACATTCCTTACAATGATACTTTTGTTTATTATGTTCGCATATTTGTGATCCACCGCATTCTTTACAAAAACTTTTTTGTTTGTTATGAAAACATATTTCTGAACCACCACATAATACACAGTAAGGCTTTCTTTTCCCATGAACGCATATTTGTGATCCACCGCATTCTTTACAAGAATATTTTTTAATTCCATGTTCACAATAATAATAATAATTATACATTAAATTAGCTTTTAAAAATAACTTATCAATATCCTCATCTGGAAATTTTCCCAACTCATTAATTAAATCAGCTTTAGTCATTTTATGGCGTCCCTTAATATTCAACTGCCTTGCAATAAATTTTAGTTGCGGTACTTTTAATCCTCGTAATTGTTGTTCCATTTAGTATTGTATTTCGCTAATTTTTCTTTTAAACCATAATTATTTTCAAATTTTTCGCAGAGAGACTTTGCAGAACCTCCCAAACCTAAAACGTACTTATAAACTTTACAGAGACTTACCCCTCCCAAACCTAAAACGTACTTATGAACTTTGCAGAGACTTGATACCCCTCCCAAACCTAAAACGTACTTATGAACTTTGCAGAGACTTACCCCTCCCTAGGCTCCCAAACCTAAAACGTACTTATGAACTTTGCAGAGACTTGATACCCCTCCCAAACCTAAAACGTACTTATGAGCCTTAAGCTAAAAAAGGTCAGAGATTTTCAGTCAAATTTGAAAATAACCTAAAAACGTACTTATAAACCCGCTTACATAGTAGTCAAAAAGACGGCAACGTAGCTGGAAGCAGAACTCCTCCAAAACATGGCTGCCATGAGAGAACGTGGATCCAGCGTGCATTGCCAGCCAGAAGGAATTTGATTTCTGCCTACGCCAATTTGATTTCAATTTGATTTCCGCCTAAGCAATTAAATGTTCACGAAATTAAATGTCCACAAATCCGGCCCCCACAACAGCTCATTCACTGCGCTGCCGCATATGAATGCGTTAAAAAAGGGGAGAGGTTATGCATATGTTTTACATTGAAGGAAATAAAGCCATCATTCTGGGAATTATAGAACAGTTTATTCATAGCTATAAAAGTCTCCTCAAAATTTGAAAAACATGTCTGAAGTGTAATCCAATTTATTAAGGTAGTTAATCATGTCTTTATCAAATGATTTAGTTCCACATATGAAAACAATAACGTCGGATGATGGTGGCGGCATCTCACGTGACACAACATTCTTGTCTATTCTACCAAAGTGCACTCGATCTCCATATTTTATTCTTGATGTGCTGGATTCACTCATCTGAGATAAATACGTGAAAACAATGAAGGATAAGAGAATTTGTTTATTACTGCAAACAAATGCGGTAAGATTTCCTCACAGGTCCCTACTTCATTATGCATGCTGTAGTTGAATTGTCTTGGGAAGTGCGCGTGCAAACATTTCTGAGAACGAAACCTACGGCTACAGCATGCATAATCAGTGAAGTAGGGACCTGTGTGGAAATCATTCCACAAATGCACTGGAGGAGAATGGAGGTGTACAAAGTCTTTTGTTCCTTTGGCTAGATTACAGAATATGCGGCTACTTCATTTACAGTTTCAGTTTTTCATTTTTAGTCCAGAAATATTGTTACAGAAATATGCACTTAACATATTATTATTATTATTTTTATTTTTTAATATTTTAACAGGAACATCTATTTAGCATAGCAAGTTTAAGTAGAGTCCTGTGTAACATACTATTACAAAATACAAAAAAATTAGAATTTCATTACAGGTTACATATAAAGACAATTAAATTTGAAGTCGTATTTCCAATTCATTCTAAGTCTTGAAAAAACGTTTCGCTTTAGTTTTAAACTCTACAAGAGTCATGCTCTTTCTTATCGCAAGCGGAAGCGTGTTAAATGTGCGTGCTCCATTTATACGAAAGCTACCTTGGTATTTACTAGTTTTAGCTAGAGATATGTGCAGCAGGTCTCTATGTCTGGTATGATAACCGTGTATTTCTCTAGCATGCCTAAATTCTCCAATGAGATATTGTGGGGCCAAGCCATTAATAGATTTGAAAACTAAGATAGACTTTAGATAGTCCCGCCGCTTTTGCAGGTCGGGCCAGCTGAAGATATTCGGTAATTCGACAAATTCAACAATTCTGCCTTCAATGATACTTGCAGCCCGCCGATGGAGTTTGTCTAGGTATGCTTTGTTACCCAATCCACAGCTGTCCCAAACACTGCAACAATAGTCAAAAAGTGGTAATACCATTGCATTATATAGTGTGATACAAGCGTGTCTAGGTAGGACTTTGCGTGCCCTACGTAACATACCTAGGAGCGAGGAGATCATTTTCCCTTTGTACTCTACATGATCTTTCCAAGAAAGGTTTTGATCAAGTATGACTCCTAGGTATTTGAACTTATCAACCCATTCAAGGCTGTGACCATTGGCCTGAATACTAAAATCATTAACTGAAGCAAGCTGCTGGTGTGTTCCTATCAGCATCTTTTGGTTTTGCCTATATTCAGAGACAAAAAATTAGCGCGCAGCCAATGTATAACATTAGCTAGGTCTAATGTTAAATTATTCTCGATAGTTCAAACTGACTTATTAGCAAAGTAAAGTAAAGTGTCGTCTGCATATAATTCTACATTGCAGATGCTAACGGCGCTAGGTAGATCATTTACATACATTATAAATAATAGAGGGCCTAGTACGCTACCTTGTGGTACCCCAAAAGTGACCGATTGATGGTCAGAACTAATACCATTAATGCATATGCTTTGTGACCTATCTGTAAGGTAGGATTTAAACCATTGTACGGCTGATCTATTAAAGCCAAGTGCAGATAGCTTATCTAATAATAAATTGTGATTGAGAGTGTCAAATGCTTTACTTAAGTCCAAAAAAAAAAGTCCTGTGAGTAAGCCATTGTCAATATTGTTCAGGATAGAGGTCGTAATATGCATAAGACAGGTAGTAGTAGAGTGCAGAGGACGGAAGCCAGATTGTAGGTGAGACAGGAGTTTACGCTGTTGTAGATAAGCATATACCATCCGGTGCACAGCTCGTTCGAGGATCTTTGAGAAGACCGGTAACACAGATATTGGTCTGTAGTTAGCGGGATCCGTCCTGGGCCCAGACTTATGGATTGGAGTAACCATAGCATGTTTCCACTCAGATGGTACAGCGCCTTCAGCTATTGATCTATTCATAAGAACAGTTAGAGGCTTCGCAAGAGCTTCGGCACCATCCTTTAGGAGTCGTGCTGGAATATCGGCAAAGCCTGTTGGTTTGTTGATCTTTATTACCTTTAACTGTTTAAGTATAAATTCCTCAGATATTGGTGACAGCTTGAAGACCACTGTGGGGCTGACTTGTAAATTCCTTAGCACTGGAGAGATAGATACAGTTGGAAGTGTTTCACGAAGACGCGCAATAACAGTTCTAAAAAAGGTCCCAAATGTAGAGGCTATCGACATAGGATCTGTTGTTAATGTATACTGTCGACTTCCAGAGATTGGATATGTGGGTCACGCACATCAGTAGAAATAGCCGATTTTAAAGCCTTCCAAAGTTTAGAAGAGTCCGACTGGTTTTCTTCTATCAGGTTAGAATAGTAGAGTTTCCTAGCTTCTCTGATGGAGGACGATAGTGTCTTTCTAAGTTCACGATATTTAGACCAATCATAAGTGGACCCTGACTTAATGGCTTTTTTATGATGGAAATTTCTTTGGACAATTAGAGATCGTATTTGAGGCGTTACCCATGGGAGCGAGTTAGAACGTATTCTTCTGGCATAGGTCGGTGCATGTTTATCAGCTATGTTTACCAGAGTGTCTTTGAAGCAATACTAATAAAAAAAACAGAGCCATTGCAATATGACTAGTTCTTCAAAAGCCACAACACATGTAAATGAAGTTGCCGCGTATTCTGTAATCGCTCCCGTAGAGACTTGGCACCAAAAACATGAGATCAGCCAATAGGGACTCTGAGTGCTATTAACCACAGCTTTAGAGGATGTCATGACACGCATAAGGACATAAATTCAGAGTTTGCAATATTGTTGGTAAATAATTATTGATCAAATAGCATATAAGCAATATTATCCAATATTTCTTACTAATCAAAATCTACAAATTCTCCTTTGATATTCCCATCATTTAATTTTTTATTCAATCAAATCAATTGTTTCCCTTGTAGCAAAAACATAGCATACTAATGATACCCTCTGGAAACTGCAGCTTCATCTTAATCAACTTGTAGGTAACTAGGCAAGACAAGATAAGTCAACTTTGTGTAGTAGGGTTTATGAACAACTACCTTAGTTACTACAAATAGAACAGAAAAGTTCCAGTAAGCAGTCATTTCACTCAGCAAGTCCCTCATCAGGATGTCATCATATGTTTTAGAAGAATAAACCAAATGGATAAAAGTTTTATCTTGCTCATTGTTAAGAATCTCCTGAATGACTTGTAGCATGGGTGCAATTCCTGTTCCAGCAGCCAGCATACCAAGGTGACAAAAAAAAAAAAAAACAGGTGCCAAGGTGGTCAGTTATTATCAGATGCAGTCTTTTCCCTATGAAATGAACATTCTTATCACAAAATGTATTCCACACCTCCTTTTCAGAAAACTTTAATAAATCTCATCATTAGGGCAAGGAAACAAAAAGTAGAGGTTGATAAAAGCTGTTTTGGTAGTTTGCTGAGTTTTATTGCCTGGATGTAAGTAGTTCTGATAATGTTGATGGTCCTTTCAACAACCTGAGTGGAAGTCATCATCAAGTGATCTATGTGTTGTCAGGTGGTAGTATTCATGTTTTGGTTCAGTGTCGTGATTGGTTGATTAAGCGATAATGTTATTGGCTGTTTGTTGGTAGGGCCATGGCCTTACTTACATTATCTAACTTACAGTAAACTGTACTGCAAATCTTTGTAACTCCCAACTATGGACAGTTTTTTACTATATGTAATTATTATAGCTTGATTACTTTATTTGGTCTGTAGGAAAAGTTCCCAAATGGTCCCATCCATTCAATTGTGTCCCCAACCTTCCAACCTTTGCTAAAACTGGACATTTTCTCAAGTGAATATACCTACACCATGAATAAATAGCACATTGCGGTTAGAAAACAACAACTAGTGACCAGAGAAATTTCCACTTTCATGTTAAATATTAAATGCACTTCAATTCAAATACTTCTTCAATATACATAATCCACCACCTATTAACCTTTCCAAGGGCGTAGTGTCCATGAACACAGATATTGGTGTCTTTGTGTAAAATATCCTTTATCCTTTCATTGCTCCATTAACAGACGGCAACTGAAATGTCATACTTTTCTGATGCATACACCTTCAAAATCTCACGCTACACCTCTGCTTCTTGAAAACATGCTCAGCATAAATGTAACAATGCTGTGTTGAAGCTTAGCAGAGAACTACATTTAGCACTTTTTCTATTTCAAATGACAATCACTGCGTTGATGAGAACAGTGAAATAACCACAGCTGCTCAAATTTTAACCAACTAAGGCAGATTAAAAATGTACCCGTCCCCAAAAGTGCATGTATCCAAAAATTTCCCCCCCCCCCCCCTTCCAGTATATGCCACTGGTTCAAGACAAAGCTCAATTTAATATATCTACAAAACAGCAACAAAGGGTTGAAACAATGGATTCTAAAAGTTTACCACCCTCAATTTTCTTTTTCTTTAGTTCCTTGGGCGATTGGGCCGGAGCTCAATGCTCGCCATCTGTCCCTATTCTTGGCCACAGCTCAAAAAAATTAGGCTCCTGTAAGTGAGTACCCCCCCCCCCCCGGGGTCTTATTGCATGAAACTGTCACACGGAGACTACTGTTGATACACAACATGGGAAGCAGGAGTACATACACTTCGCCTTCGAAGCCCGCTTCTGAGTCCTCACTTCCGACTCGTTATTTGGCGAGGTTTTAAAACAAATCCGTTGTCTAAGTTGAATTTTAGCCGCCTTTACGTAACGTTTCAGTCTCGTTTATACCACATCAGAATTAAAATCAACAGTCAATACCTGCTCACTCAAAATGAATTAGTTTCATTAAATCAATCGCTAATTGCTCAGTTACCAAGCCTTCCAATTTCATTTAAACCGCACATTTTATATGCATGGTTCAATTTTCCGTGTTGCCCCACCCCTCCCGGGCATACCCCAGGATTCAACTAGTTTTTTATTCTTAGGCCGAAAGGAACAATTCGCCACCCCCAGAACAATGATCGCTGAATGTTTTTTCGACAACCTTTAAATGTCTCCTGGAAAGCTTGAAACAAAGAACTCATTTTCGAGGAGTTATTGATTCAAAGAGGTTTTATTTTCAATTGCCGTACCCCCGGGGCAGACCTGCCTTAGAAAATTCACCACCCGCGGTCCCGAAAGGCTGGAGCTTGTCCCGGGGATTGCCCGGTGGGGATGGTAACAGGGAAAATTGAACCATGAATTTGCTGAACATCCCTTACATAACCAGCCCATTACAGTTTTAATTATTGGTGTGTCATAACATAACTGTTTTGTAAAGGTTTTGACTCTCTATCAGTATTTTAGCAGGCTTTACGGCAGAGAAATAAATCTCTCAGCCAAGGCGACAGCTCTGAACACCAGTTAACACCCGGGGGGTACTCCCTTACAGGAGCCTAATGGGGATGTGCCGCTGGATGGGGTCGCATTTTCACAACTGCAGTGACTATAATGGGGTCGCATTTTCAATAGAGTTACTAGAATGGGGTCGCAAATTTTCAAATTTTGGGGGTAAATAGGGAATCAAAATAGGAAGATTCTCGGTTAAAAAGATCAGAAAGTTGTTTATTAAATTTAACAATAACCTTGCATTGACCGCATTACATTCCGTTCTTGAAACCACAACTTAAATATTAACCAGCTACTCAATAGCACAAAACCACATGTCCATTTTCCAAAAAGTGACTAAGATGGGGTCTATAATTGGCCAAAAAATAGACTAAAATGGGGTGGGGGCTCTGAGAGGCCAGCGGCACATACCCAGCAAACATTAACCCATGTACCCCCCCCCCCCCCGGGGGGTTAACATTATCCTTTGCCGACATTGTTCAGTTCACGTTGCACCATATGTCAGATATTTATCGCCCCCCTTTTAATAGTTTTTAGATTGAGAACTTATATGTGTTGTAATTACCAAGATCGCATTCAGTGCAGATTCCTTGACTTAAATGAGAGCCTTACTGAGTAAATGGACGTCAGTTTGCAGGCAGCAGATAATGCAGACACAACGAGAAAAATATATCATATGTTGGTGATTACTAAAATACCGACAATTCTTTTAGGCTGTTTGTGACGATGTCTCAGTTTTAAAGAGGGGATATTACATATTTGAATGATGAGGTGATGACTTAAGATTGGTGTCAAAGATAATGCGGTTTCAGGTTACTAAGCTCTCAGAGCCTGAGATGAGGAGATCTTTACAAGATGAAAACAACCTATTTGCACTGGGTAACAGACTCTAGCTGGTGTGTAAATTTGGTATAAAACCCTGGAACCGTACCCATTTTGATAATTTGGAACCAAGAATAGCCCATCTCCTGTTTTTGTTAGTTGCAATATTTACCATGTGAACAATAGAGTTCAATATGGGTTTTAAAATTTGTTTGTGTTTCATTCTGTTTTCGTAGCCCAGGTAATGGGAGAGTCTTTAAGTTTTCTTAGGGGGTGTGTCACCCACTTATCAATGAAGCAACCTCATTTATCGAACTAGTATAAACTCCAGGGTATTATAAACTATATTTTTCACCATGTGATCCTTCCGAACCATTTGACTCAGTATCCGAAACAAATGCGTGACAATCTATTTTTATATATATTTGGCCCATAAATACTGTCATGAAATATAGAGACCGTAAAGCACTTTGTCTGTTCTGAAGCTATAGACGTGGACTTAAGTAACGTAAAGGTGCTGGGCTATGTCATAATGATAATATGTCTACTAGTTAATTCGGGTCATTGAGCTAGAGGAAATTATCAATTCAGATATCTCATTAAGAACTACATCACCGTAATTCTGTTCAGTTCGTCCTAAGCATAGGGCTTGGTGAGCAGAAAAACTGAACGAGCGTTTTTTGTATTTTTTCGTGGGATTCGTCAATGATTATTATCACGTCAAACCGCAGCAGGAGTCTCTAATTACCCATATCATCATGTTTCAACCAAACGTCCGTTGATTCAGTGATCAGGTAGTTATCAAGTCAAACCACTAGACATACGTAAACATGATCGTGTTCATCTTTATCTAACAAACGTATTTGCTTTAACATTCTTTCATATACGGGTGTAGTTGCATTTGTGACTGTGTAAGGCCAAGATTGCGTACAATTCAGTCGCCTATACATGTTCTACAGCATTGAACTGTTTTGTACATGGCGAGGAGTGCTCTCTGGCAATGGATAAAGGTTCTCCCTTTCTTGTGAGGTTTTTCTAGAACTTATTGTTTACGTGCTGCGGTGAACTTCTTGTTGTGTGGCATCCTCGTCCGAAACAGTAAAGTAAACAGACACGAAACTATATAAAGGCATCTGCGTGGACATATTGGCAGAGGTAATCAAGTTGAAAGGTGCTTTGAGGACTCAAACAAGAGAGCAATGGAATCAGAAGAGTTATCAGTTGATACAGAATTAGACCAGCTAAGTGAAGATGGAAGTAGCCAGCCGCATATTATCTCTACCTTGATCACCATTCAAAGCGCATGGTACTCGTTTGTGTTTATGCTTGGAGTCGTAGGTAACGTTTACGTCGTTTTGACTGTGTTATGCCGCAGGGAAAAGTCTTCTACGACAAACATATTCATTGTTAATTTGGCCCTTAGTGATCTAGGTGTGGTACTCATTTCACTGCCTGGCCAATACATCAGAGATTATTTCTCATGGCCATTCGATAAGGTAACTTGCCAGATTTTCGCTCCGCTAAACGAAGTGTTTTTCTGCGTGTCCATATGTACCCTTACTGTTATCACAATGGAGAGGTATAGAGTGATCTGCAAACCAATGAAAAGAAAACTGAATCAAAAACATGCCAAGATCATTGTAATTGTTATCTGGTTGCTTTCTTACCTGATTGTTGGCTTTCCGATGTCTTTCCTCATGGAAGTTGCAGAAATCGATGGTTACAGTCGATGCTGGCTTCATTGGCCTCGCGTGATTCTTGGCCGACTGCATATCTGTTTCATCGCAATCCTGGTCATTGTTCCATTATTCATCACCGCCGCAGGATACACCGCCATTGTGAGATCAATGAGGAAACACAGCGCCAGAATTCGTCAGCGGGCGTCGTCGATTAGCAGTACTACGGACGCTTTTCGTCGAGACATGAATCGCTTGGAGCAGAACAAAAACCTTATCAAAATGCTTCTACTTATTGTAACCGTTTTCTGGGTTTGCATGTTACCTCTCACTCTTCTAGCGCTGGCAATCGAGTTCGGCAGTATTGACGCTGCAACCAGGGAGGTTCAAGGGTTGTTTACTTTCAGTTTCGCGCTGTTTTATACCAATAGTGCTTTTAACCCTGTGGCTGTTTATATAATGAGCTCAGAACTTAGAAAGGGCTTTTATTTCTTTTGTCGAAATATCGTAAAACGTTGTTTTTAAGAGAAGATTGATTTTTTTTGAAAAAAAAAATTGTGGAAATGGTAGTACTTGAATAGCAGTTGTGTTTGTGAATCTCAGAGATGCATTCGACATGCACAAGATGGACCTTTTTGTATCTGTGATGTGAACAATCACACAAATTTAAAGTAAGAGGAATGAAACAACTTACTGTCATTAAAGAGCAAGTCTGAACTGGAAAAAAGCATTATCAGAGGCATCACTATGTCATGAAATTAGAGCATTCAAACTATCAATCTAGAACAATCCAACAGGAAGGATACATAGAACGACTGATCAGCACCACTTAGGGTAGTCCTCTAGTGTTCTTCATGAAGTACTGTTTTTAATGTAATGAACAGAATCGTAAAGACGGACGATTTCCATTGAATGTTTTATATGAGTGTGAAGATGTGGGCTCTCTTTATTAAGTTCTCTATGAAAACTTTAGTCATAATGTGTTAAAAGCCTCGAAAAAGAAACGGGCCGCTTAGGAAATCCGCTCGTTGGAATTGATTTGAACTTGCACGAATATATTTAAGTTTAAAGTTCCATCATGCTCGAGAAGATATACACTATTTTAATGGAGTCGCGCGAAAAACCTTAATACAAACATAAAGATATAGAAAAATTACAAACAGACGAAACCATACAGGCATAAATACTAAAAGCCGGATGCTCTTCCCTCGCGGCTTATAACGGCAGGAATTACTTTCTGCAGGTGGCCAATGTATTTCTGGCACTTCTCGAGCGTCACGCTATCCCAGAATTTCTGAATGCCTTGGACGAGTTCTTCTTTGTTACTTTCTGAAAAAATTCTGCACCTTATAACCGAGAATCTACGGAAATTTGTATAGAGTCATTCATAACATTGTTTTTTATTCCTCGTATTCAGTTCTTCACGCAAGAGAAGTCGGCCGTCAAATCCTACTACGAACAGTCATGTGAGGAAAGACTTTATTCCATTAACCTTACGACAAATACCAAAATCTTTTGTTACGTTTCTTAAACGAAACGCTGATCAAAACAAACCCGAGACTGATGTGGCAAGTCAAAGATCTGCCGATGCATTCGAAGAATACGGTGCTTTCCTTACAACGTCGTTCAGACGCAAAATCGACTTGCTTTGCATTCACTAGTGTTACACTATGCATTATAATTAGGCTTCTTTGTCTCCTTTGTCACATGTTCTGAAGTTAATGAGGTAGATTTTTAGTCCCATAAGTAAAGTTTTATGCAAGTTTCATGGTACGCGCGCGTAGATTTGACACGCACTCGCGCTTGACACGAGTGTGTAGGCGCGTTAAGCGCGAGTGACACGATCGATTTTCTCGCGCTTCACGCGCGAGAAATGCTTCAATACTTCTGGGCGGTACTGTAGTGTTGACAGATATTTATTCCTCTTTATCCCAAAATGGATACCATCTGAGTTGGATTTAAACTAGCAGTAAACCATGAATTAGTAAAGTGCGTTCGATCTCTATTAAAATAATATTTTATTATTGCCCTGATCGCCAAGAAATATTCAGGGAAAGTGGGACTTATGGGGTGCTTTCAGGCAGTGTCATAAACCCGTTGCAAAGTTTTAAAAACACAACAGCAACGTTTTTATCTCATCATCTTGGTAATGGACAACGGCGACGGCAAAAAGGAATGGTAGACTAACTATTAACAAGAGGTCATACTGTGTTAAACGTTGTTGTTAAAGAGTAGTTGAGTAAGTTTCAATTCAATGAGCAACTGGAACAACTCAACATGTTTAATTATTTGTGGTCAACTTGTACAAATTACTTTTACCGACATAATAAGTTGTCATGTACCAAAATGTAACCTAACAATAACATTTGACACACAAGTTAATGCACTGTTTGTTTTGCTGCCTGACCACCTTCTAGAGACATGGACAGAAACGCGTATTTTTGAACTCCATAGCTCAGTAACTTGAAATTGATAATCTGCGTTCATCTTATCAATACTCAGTAGCCGACTAAGAGGATATATTGGACGAGTCTCTCAATTTTGTCTGCAGAGAGAACTTTAATCTCATGTGACTAAAAAGCAGCAGAGTTGACAAATTACGACTCGGCATCGTTGCTGGGACGAATTGCCGGACGCGGGCGAATTGCAGCGTCTGTATTACTAAAGTAGTGTTGACAGATATTTATTTCTCTTTATCCCAAAATAGATACGATTTGAGTTGGATCTAAATAAAGGAACATCTTTGAGCGTTGTCAAAGTTGGTTGAAACCGGGATGAAATTTCCTGTGTCGAGAACTGATATCAGTTAACCATTCCTTCAGACTTCAAAACCCGAGTCGTCTCATGCTCGGAGCTTTGCAAATGTCAGCAAGGAGTAGCGCTTCACTAGCACTTGGCTGAAACATTTTTCCCATTCAATTGTGTAATGTTTATTTTGTTAGCGTTCATGCTTCACAAACAGTAGACTTGATGTAAAGCAACAACAAATGTTGGGGAATATTTATCAACGGATGGCGACCAACAGGAATGAAACCTTAGTTTATAATTCTGTTTGTTAATTATACTGAAACTTCTCAACAGTAGAGTTGGACTCCTCGGCAACAGTTTTCTATTATCGTTGCTAATAATGATAATAAGTAATGATAACGATACTGGATCTACTGAAATGTAGATGTCATTTCAGAATGAGCGGCCAATGCTTGGCTAACAAAAGAGCTTAGTTTGCGTGTATCGATCATGATTTATTCTCTGGCAATTTACCAAACTCACTTGGATCCACGCCATACATCGTCTGTGCATCTTAATTATGGTAAAAGGATGCGAGCTTATGAAGGGTCTGAGAATTGTTTTATACAAAAAGCCGTTCAGTTGACCACATGATCACCACCATCATCACAATCGGTACAAATTGCAGTTTGAGACTTGATACAAAACGCAGACCGAGGTTCTTTTCTGTCTACATCGATCTTACATGTAATTACGTCGTGTAACTTACCTATTCTCACGCTATCGCCTTTCGGATGACATCTTCCGGCATTGTCTGGAAATGCCTGATCCTGGTCCATTTCCGAAAATGTAATTATTAAACTTGGTGGTAAGGCGGATAAAATAATTGATAATTAAGGTGAACAGTAAAACATGGAACGACCTAAAGCCATCCAAAACCACCTTGAGAAATTGAAAAAAAGCCACTCATAATGCTGTTTTTTTTTTATTTTTTTGTATGATCCGTTTTTGGGTTTGTGATCCGAGATCACACGGATGATAGCACATCAAAGGAACCGATGAATCCTTGATCAGTGTCAATGTTTGCGACTGGACCAATGGACCCTTGGACCATTAGACTATTTTTTGGACTTTGTTTTTGGATCCATTTTTTTTCCCATTTTTTTGCGAAATCAAAAATAGACACTAGGGAGGGGTGGGTAGATATTTTCTTCTCCTGTGGGGAGAAGGGAGGGCCAGAGAGGGTGGAAATCGTAACACGAAAATTAACCCGAATTGTATTTCGCCGCAAATTTAACCATTAATGCGTCGGCTACAACAAACATATGTATAGGTAATAGCATGGTTTGTAGTGATATTTGGTATAAATACCACGAGGGATATTTCAAAGTTGTTGTACGTAATTTCAAGAACCGTTAGGCGAGTGAAATTTGAGACAATTTTGAAATATCACCAGTGGTATTTATGCCAAATATCACGTACAAATCATGCTATTATTTGTTTATACTACTACTCGCAAAAGGTTTGTAATTTTCACATGTAGGTATTTCAAATTAAGCAGAAATACCACTGCTCTTAGCCAATCAAATTACAGAAATTTCTCATGTAGTAGTATAAAACAGGTTATTTCACCCTGGCCCCCAGTATTTCTACGGATTGTAAATCTAACTCCGTCGCGCGTATCAGTCAATGCCCACACCGATCCATGAATGTTATTACCGTAGTGAGATCTCAGATCAATCCATAAGGCAAATTTATTATCATAAAAGTCAAACTCGTCAATATTACCCACATCAAACCTCTGTTTGAATATGATCGATTCGGAATTCCTTCGATGTCGATTTGGACTGAAATCATATTAGGATTCGAAAACTTTTCAGAGTTTCTCATTCCGTTATAACGTTCGTCAATAAACAGACATAATATTCCAGTCGCTGATCGTCTCGGAATATTAATGTTTAAAAATATTACTGTCTTTGTTTTTGTTAATGGTGAACGTTTCTATGAGATGAACATTTTCATAGAAAAATCCTTTACCTACCTGATATGACATTCTAGCTTGTCGAGCTAGGTAATCAAGGTTTAATAGTTAGCTGATAATTTAGTAGTTCACTGGGGTTAGTGTAACCTCAAATTCTAGAGCGTGTGAAAGCGCTCCGGGATAAAATACTCCTCCGTCATCCAGAACTGGGTGATCTAATGCAATGCAATACTTTATATTGGGGAAGGTACGTTTTTTTATTTGGGGGGGGGGAGGGCTGGGGCCTCAGAAGGGCGGGGGGGTCATCAGTGAAAGTGAGCACCAAAAGGAGAGGGCCATACCTCATGTGAGCTATTAAAGGGAGGGTCACACATCTTTTCCAGAATGAGAATTTTTGTGAAGTTGCTTTCCATTTTTCTTAAGCCTGGTTCACACTAGCGACATAACGACATAAACATAACGACATGACGACATAAAGATATAAACATAACAACATAAACGTAACGACATAAAAAGGGCATTATGTGATTTTGTTTGCAGTGTGAACATGCAGACATAGTGACATAAGGAAAAAACTGATCTTTTCTTTATGTCGTTATGTCTATGTCGTTATGATGTTATGTTTCTGCTAAAACAAGTGTATACAACATTGGCATAACAACATAACAAAGAACCAATCAGCGCCGAAACAATTGTAAACCCAGTCCGACACCGGCACTATTTTCAACATGGCGGCGACTACGCAGCAAGAAACTCTTGCTGATGAAGAAGCACTTGCCGAAGCCGTGATGTGCTATCCAGTGTTGTATGACAAAAGTATCAAGGAATTGAAAGACCAAAACATGAAAGAAAACGCGTGGAAGAAGGTTGCAGATGTTGCTATTGTACTGTTTCATTTGGTCACTCATGAGTTCAAAATAGATGCGTTTACCTAAAATAATATTCTCGATTACCCAAACTGAGCTCTCTGACAATGCTGTGGTACTAACCATGTGCTCTTCTAGCTTCTCGCTTAAAGACTGGACGTACCTATTATTTTCTTCAAGCATTTTTTTGCCATTTGTTGTCTTCGACGAACGGCGTCGTCAAAGAAAAAGAAGCCAAATCATCCCAAACGCAACAAGTGTTTCGTACTCCATTTTTTAAGTCTTGTTTTCATTTAACCTTTGGTTGTTATGTCGGTGTTCACATTACAGACATAAGCGATTATGTCGTTATGTCATTACGTCGTTATGTCGCTAGTGTGAACCAGGCCTTACAGATGAAGTTTTTCTTTTAACCTACTTTGATTTAATTTATGGGTACTAGGTTTAACGGAGCGGGGTAATATGGTACTCATCGGCATCTATCGTCCCCCGAGAGCTCTCTGCGGTGCATATCAAGCACAGCTCGGAAATTAACTTAGTCATATCTGTAACTGGGCTAGTCTCAAGAGTAACTTCGTTGTTATCACTGGCGACCTGAATTTGGATAGAATGCGCCCGGACAAAACCGAAGGTAAACTACTCTGCGATCTGGAAGTTGAACAAGGTTTTGAATACAAAAGCTTGGATCGATTATAACAGAGAGTTAAATTGATGTTGTGCTTACAAACAGACCTGACGTTTTTCAGCGGTCCGGCAACTATCATTCCTGCGTTACTGATCACCGGCTTGTTTATGGAGTTCTGAAGCACAAAATAAATCATAATTCGATGTGAAAAAGGAAAGGACTTCAATGTGAAAAAATGTAAATTGATGCCTATCACCAAGAAGAAAATGGCTTTTCACACTGACCTTCGGCTCAACAATAACACCTTGGAGGAAATATCGGAATTTCGTGATCTTGGTCTAGTCACTACTAGTAAGCTGTCTTGGAATGCTCATGTCGATAAATTATCAAGCAAGGCAAACAAAATTCTAGGCCTCATCAAAAGAACATGTAGGGGTCTGAATGACTTAGCCACCTTAAGAACCTTGTACTGTCCCTTGGTAAGATCCCAACCAGAGTACTGTACTGTTGTCTGGTCCCCTTATACAGCTAGGTGTGTTGACAAGTTGGAAAAAATTCAACGATGAGCTACCAAGTTTTTAATGAAGACAGATGGCGAGTATGATACTAAAAGAGTACGACTGAACTTGTTATCCTTGAAGGACAGACGCTTTTTGTGTGATGTTTTGTTGTTTTTTTTTTATAAAATTTTAAATGGGTATATCAACATAGATATCTCTTCGTATATTGAATTTTATTCAGACTCTGAAAGGTACTCTCTAAGGGGAAGGGATGAACTTACCTTGAAGAAGAACTATGCAAGAACTAATACTTTTAAGTTTAGTTTTTTTAATGGAAGAGTTGTTGATATGTGGAATGCATTACCACTATCTGTGCGTCTTGCCTGAAGTATCTCTAGCATTAAAAAGGGTGTAAGGGGTTTCTTATCTTCTAAAATTAACTAACGAATCTAATATTTCATTAGTTATTTTATTTATTTCTTTGTTTGCAAATGGTTCTTAGGAGGGGTTTCTCAGGTGGTCCGCCTTGTATGGGGTCGTCGACTCTCAGTTTTGTGGACTATCCTAATGGCTCTGTTTTACTTTCTTTTATCTCCCATCTCAGTCTTTCTCTTTGCCTTTCTTTCTCTCCTTTTTTTTTCCTTTTCACTTATCTCCTCTTGCTTCCTCTTAATTCTTATAACTTTTCAAGGGCACCATTTTTATTTTATTATAGTGATTTTGCCATTAAATTGTATTAAATAAATAATAAATAATAAACCGAAGGTTATCACTTTTTGGAGTTACAAGAACTTTGATCCTGAACAATACAATCAACTTTTGTCCTCCGCCCCCTGGTCCGTTGGGCAATTGTTTGACGACTTGGACGACCAAGTTCACGTGTGGAATGTATTGATGGATGAAGTGGCGTCTGTAAAGAAAATGCGTGTGCGTGACAAAGACGTCCCTTGTATGACAACTAATTGGAAAAACGCAATCAGGGCTAAACGTAAAGCCAATAACAAATACCTGAAAAATAAAACCGCTGAAAATTGGGAATTCAGTCGTCAAATCAGCCTCGAAGTACGAGGAAATGGCTGCACAAAAATCAGAAACTGATACACTAAGAAATGACATGAACTAGTTATCATCTCGAGTGGAAAAGATAGAGAAATAGTTAAATAAGAAGGTATTAGAGTCGGAGAGGATTAAAACTGAAAACACCGACCCTGAATCTCAACTTCGGCTAACGAAGGAGGAGATAATGCAGAAGACAGCTGAAGTTAAAAAGACACAGGAGGAGCCATCAGAGGCAGTGAAGGAATTTAAGATTGTGATAAAACTACAATGTGCTAAGGACGAGGTAGGGAAACAGGCGTTCAAGTTAGAGAAAATTGAAGAAACTGTAGGTGAGTCCACTTCACAAGGAAAATATTACAGAAGATTTGAAACAGCGAATGAGGTAGAGGACAGGGTAAAGGAAATGAAAGCAGGGATTCATTACAAGTTAGTTGAACTTGAAAATGTCGAAACGGAAAGTGCGCGAACGATCAGCATTTCGGAATCTGAGTTGAAGAAAGGCCAAGAAGAGATGAAAGAGCTAAAGTACCAACTAGAGGAATCAAAAAGAGCTCTTAACAAGAAAGAACGTCAAGTCACGACCAAGGGTAATACCATCAGAAAACTTCAGATTTCTGTAGCCGAGAAGAAAACGTTGTTAGCTGACAAGGAACCGAACCGCTGAAAAACTTCAGGTCTGTTTGTAAGCACAACAACCCTAACCCTAACCCTTGTTCAACTTCCAGATCATGGAGTAGTTTACCTTCCGGTTTGTGCTGGGCATTGGGGTAACTTGCGTCGATCTTGGTTTCGCTAACGAATATAATATGGGTATTTAATTTCTTGATGATATCCGCGAGCTCTTCAAATTTGTTTTGAATGCTATTGATGTTAAGGTGTGCAATCAGAAAATCCTTGTTGTGGTGTTTTCTGAAGTGTACCAGCTGCTCATTAGTGTCAGAAATGTTGTGAACCCCCCTGTTGTCGACTTCTCTCTGAAGCGTATGCTCGGGAGCCTCTGAATAAGCATTTGTGTTTGGTCTTGTTTACCACTCTCAGTTTTATTTATCGTATCTTCTCCTGTGACCTCTTGAAAAAATGAATCCGTAAATGTTGGTAGCGCGCAGGTGGGGCATGTCAATTCAATGTCCGGTTGGTAGTGGAATATAGGCAGAGTCATGTTGAGACATTTGGCATGGAACCATTTGAAGCATGTACTAGCTGCACAAAATGGCGTCTTTGTTATTTCTCACTGCCTTGTAACATTCATCACAAGGGGCGTTCTCATCAAGAATGTCCGAGTGCAATTGTTCAAACGCGTAAAGCTTGTCGTCAGCATCGTCAAACACTTCCATCACGTAAAGAAACGGGGCTTTATGCAAATCGTTCAGCATTTTTTCTTGGCTGTAAGACTTGAGACGGAATGATTTCCGCACAGGTCCCTACTTCATTATGCATGCTGTAGCCGTACGGTTTCGTTCTCAGAAAACAAGAAATGTTTGCACGCGCACTTTCCAAGACAATTCAACTACAGCATGCATAATGAAGTAGGGACCTGTGCGGAAATCATTCCGTGAACACTAATTTGCGTATCTACAACATCAGAGTTCAAAGCTGTTTTCTTGTTTTTGGTCAGGATAACATCCAGAAATGTTTCTGAAGTTCTAGGTTTTCGAGTTGCTTTGTTTACAAGACAATGGAGATCGAAAATGTCCAACAAATCCAGCAGAGTTCGGCCATCCTTAGGAGGCCTATCCGGGTCCAACAAGTCCGCGTTTAGGTCTCCCAAGTAATACACGTTGCGAGACAGGAATATGCTTTTCGCTCAAAACTTGATTACGCTAGCCAGTCATCGTGCGAGACTTGTGGGTCAATAAAATGTGCAGAGAAGAATAAGTCATTACAAACACGTGGGAATGATTTCAAAGCCACGCAATCTGTAGGCATCTTGGACCCAAGATAACAAGGGAAATCGCGAAATTCATTCAACCCGCTGAACGTTATATCACAAAGTAGTTCCAAGAAGCTGCTTACGGCCAGAACACTATTTTCATAAGGGGAAACCTATATTAAGGTGGTGTAATGTCGGATAAAGATATGCAAGTATTTTGCATAACCAAAGAGGAAAATTATATGCTGCTTTTTATCCCGACGCGCGCACGTGTTTTTTGAAACTCCGAATTGGCTTATTAAAACCTCGTGTGCATGTTTCAGTTGGTATAAATTATGCTCGTTTTGTTGCTCAAGGCAGTTGACAGATCTCGCTGTGGTGTGTTCAGTGACTTACTGAGAAGACCGTGAGTCGAGGTAGGATTGAGACAGAAAATAATCTAACTCAGTTTTATTCTGCAAAATGCAAGGACTTGTGCCGGTCAGGACCGCTTAATTTTGGAACGATGACGGAACCGACCTTGCAATGCTATATGTTTTTTATATTAGTTCAGCTGTTTATGGCACAAATCCAACGCAGAAATGAATTATACTTCGCTTTCACTAATCAAGTTTTTTTTTTAGTCCCGTTTAAGGTAACTTCAGCTCTGAACACTTTAAGGTCGTATTTGATACCTTGAATTTCAGAGGACCTCGCAGAGCCAACTTAAGGTGAGTAAGTTGTGTTTATTTTAAACGACTGTTCAACGAACCTTTTAGAAGTAAGCTGTCCTGAACGCCTGCAGTCTTGTCATGGACTTATCGTATGGTTCGAACTGAACGTTAAGAACCGTACGATAAGTTTTTTCCTCCACCGCTTTCTACTATACGGCATTTTGTCTTGGATGTCTGGTCTCAGGGATTTTGGAACGTGTTGAAATTAAAGCCAACTTAACAGTGAGTATAAAGCGGTTTGGTGCTTTGTACGCTGACGCCAAGTCGGTGGAGATTTGGTCAGTGGAAGACAGAGCGAGGACTAACCAGCAGGGCGGTAAACCGTAGCTTCTCATTTTACATTTGTCAAGTTACATTATCAATTCGTTTGGTAAAAACCCGGGTAAGATTTCCGCACAGGTCCCTACTTCATTATGCATGCTGTAGCCGCACAAGAAATGTTTGCACGCGCACTTCCCAAGACAATTCAACTAAAGCATGAAGTAGGAACCTGCGCAGAAATCATTCCAAAACCCGTTTTTGATTCATAATGATAATGAATTTATATAGCGCACGTTTTCATATGAATATGTTCAAAGGCGCTTTACACTTCTATTTGGTGAGATCGGACGTCAGCATGTAAAGGCGCCTCTGGCTGCCGCTATCATTCCATATATGATCTCACCCACCCAGCCCATGCATGAATTGTCAGATGAAACCACACGTAGAGATAGACCACCACGCCGGGAACTACGTCCCCTACTCTTTTCGAACAGTGTGTGGGTTCTTTAACGTCCCACAGATTATTAGGAACAAGTGTTGTGAGACGGGTCCTAAAGTTTATCGTCCTTATCCGAGAAGACTAGAAAGTCTAACCATTTACGGATGTCATTACAAATGCAGCACTTTCTTCTCAGTTATTTTTAAGACCCTGACTGTTCGTTCGGACGGGGTTTGAACCCGCAACCTCCCGCACGGTAGTACGATGCTCTACCAACTGACCTAACCGGTTGGCGGTTTCATTGACATGTTGTAATTACACCGAACTTGAATGCCCTGCAACACTGAAATAGACAATCTAGAACTGATGATGCCATTAATTTACATGCTTCTTGCAGCTAAAGGCATCTGTCATTTCTGGACTTCTTCGTCAAGTATGCATGAGTGTTTGAGTAAAGGCGGAAAGCCAACTTAATGGTAAGTCGAGTAAGTTTATACTTATGTATCAGTCCAGAAACACTCTGTAATCCTGCTAACTTGAAGGCAGTACTAAATACACGTTCTTCAGTAACATCACAGAGGAACACGATGAACAACTAAAAGGGGTAATAGAAATTTTCAGATTTCTATGTAACCTTTTCTTATCGGAAGTCCAACAAGAGATCTTATTATCGTTTTCGATTTGTTTATAATTTCTCACGGTTTCTCAGCGCGTTCTGTGTATAGCGCACCTGACCTTAGTCGGGAGAACGTTTCTCGCGTTCGCATTAGAGTCGATGACATGGCTCCTGTATCGGTTTCGCGTTCATGGCTACGAAGGTCCATTTAAAGAAGGTCTGGAGCCGATGCAACAATCTGTTTTTAGGACAAAACTTTCTCATTGAAAAGGAATCTGAATTGAAATGACGCTTGGGTGATAAATATCCAATTAGAATGCACGGGAGAGCTATTCAGTTTATTCGCAGGATATGGCGGGTTTCTTCTTGTTGGGATTAGAGACTGTAACATTCTAGGACCAGTGAAATTTTTTCGGGACGTCAAGTTAGTGTTTGGTATTATGAATTATGCCCTTGCGGAAAACCTTTTACACAGTTAGATGCCCTAGCAATAGCAAGTTGCGTTTCAGCATTCGATATCTGAACTGTACAACTTGCGCTCTTTGCACGATGTAAAAACGCAAAGTACTTATTTCCTTGTCTATAATCACGTAAAAGCGTATTTGTCATTTATCAATTCTGCAAACCACCATTCGATTACTTTGAAATTTATAGCGTAATATAAACATTGGTCTATAATAGGCCATCATTTTACAGAAAACTGGTAGCTTGGTTGTCTTCCACATTCCCAAAACTGGGGAAGATTAATAAATAGAACCGGCAAAGTTAACAATAACAATATCTGATCCAAAAGGTCTTAACTGCACGTCACTCCGCACAACAGAAACTGTAGTTAGGTGTGGCCAACGTCATTCCAACGCAAAATTAGGTTAACCGTAGACATCATTAAACGATGACTTATATCATGTCTTTGTAGTTTGTATTGAGATATTTAAAAGCTGAAGACACTTGAACCCTTCATGAAGTCCGGCATCAACGAAAATCCTACCAAAGAATCTGCAAATAAAATACAAAATTGGATTTTCTCTTTTGTGGATTTATCCTGGTAAAAATGCAATTCAAATAACTTTACTTCATTTAACTCTTGAAACAGACGATACAGTGCGACCTTAAGTGGATCTCTTAATAAATGTCAAATATTATATATTGGGCAGAAATGGCGCGCAACGTGAGTTATTCACTCCATATGGCAAAATGCTTTTTGAAAGAAGTTAAATACGTGAAGATACATTCAAATAAATCCATGAAACAAAACTTAGACCATTTTTTCACGCCAGAAACCTGTGCAGAAACCTATTGTAGTTCAAAGCCTTCGATTTGTGGGACCACGTGGATACATTTTGAGGCTTCTGACTTGTCATTACAATGGAGATTAAATCGCAGTTCTTGTTGTTAGCAGTTATCATCTATTCTCATTGCCGTCTTCCTGTCACCATTTCGGTCGAAAAGATAATTTACTAGCCGCTTAATAGAGGTAAAAAAGCAATATTGCCCTTTTACAGTTCCCGACGCCATATTGGATTAACACGATAACGAGGCTGCTGGTGACCCGATCAGAGCGTCGCAAAGAGGTTTCAGTCGATTTCTCGCACGTGCTATCAGGTTTTTAACTATAATTAAAGTGAAATGGATGAAAGTTTAAGCGCTGAAGGAATTTCTCCAGCCCCTGTGAAAAGGAGAGGAAAGTATTGTGCAGCTTTTGGTTGCAATAATAGCGCATACGATGCGAACGGAACTCGTACAAGTTACCATTTCTTCGAGTTTCCAAGGGACGCTCAGCGAAGGAATCGCTGGTGTACTCTTATGGCACAACCCATACCGAAAGACGCGATGTGCAAGATAGTGGTTTAGGATGATTTTGCAGACCTCGACGTGTGAAATCTTCTAAGGCAAATAAAACACCTCCAACATGATTGCACTTTCCCTTTCCATGCAAACCAAGCCCGGCGGGACAGGTCCAAGCTGCGCGTAAAACATTACACTGAGGTGTGAACTCGACGACAACTCTATAAGGCGTCTTTTTCATCGATGGCAAAACACTAGCTTTTACGTACGTCTTGTTCTCGTGAGTTTTGCTTTCAAGTCTTTTTACGTTCCCTTCAAAGAAAAATTGATAAGACTTTAGTTACAATTTGTTCCCTTCAGCACAATGTGGCGGTACTTGCGAGTTGACACAACTAGGTAATCGTAAAGCCGGATAAAATTTAGTTCGGGAAGCTGTCGCAAATCAGTGGACCATCCGAGAGCAGAGATTCGTTGTAAAGTTTCATCGTACTTGAGGTCGCCTCAATATTCTGGTCATTCTGAGCACTATTATCGGCATTTTGCTCTTGATTCTCGGCCGGTGGTAATACGTTTCGCATGAGTATTGCGTAGATAAAAAGATTTATTCTTTTCCAAATCAGTTTCCTACTTCAGAAAATCGTAAGTTAACGAATTACTTGTTCTAGGTTTCCTGGTCCTTCTTTTCTTTCTCGCAGCTTTTCATGTGACTATATCTTCCAATCTGGCATATGCAGTCCCTCTGGCAATATCTGCATTGGTACTTGCTGAAAGATGAAAAACCAAACATGTTAATTACCCAAGAAACGTATGAGTTGGAGTTGAAGATAAAAAGATTTATTCTTTTCAAAATTTCCTACTTCAGAAAATCGTAAGTTAAAGAATTACGTGTTCTAGCTTTCCTGGTCCTTTTTTTGCCACAGCTTTTCATGTGACTGTATCTACCAATTTGACATAGACAGTCTCTTTTGCAATATCTCCATTGGTGATTGCTGAAAGATGAAAAACAAAACAGATTAATTAGCCAAGAAACGTATGAGTTGGAGTTGACCGGTTAGCTCAGTTGGTAGGGCACTGGACTACTGTGCGGGGCTCGTGGTTTCAAATCCTCGACCGGACCAACACTCAGGGTCTTTAAATAACTGAGGAGAAAGTGCTGCCTTTGCAATGACATCTCCAAATGGTTAGACTTTCTAGTCTTCTCGGATAAGGACGATAAACGTAGGTCCCGTCTCACCGTACTGGTGTGGGACGTTAAAAAACCCACACACTGTTCGGAAAGAGAAGGGGACGTAGTCCCCGGTGTGATGGTCTATCACTTATTCTGTTCTGGGGGCACCTGTGTACCCTACTATTCACTCTAATAAGATTGTGAACTGCATGGCTGCAATTTGCGCCTTTAATAAGCAGTCTGGCAAAGTCCCCCGAAAAGTGTTGTAAAGCGCTTTGAGCCTTGGATAAACCGCTATATAAATGCCTCGTTATTATTATTCGTTATAGAGATAAAAGGATTTATTCTTTTCCAAATTTCCTACGTCAGAAAATCGTAAGTTAAAGAATTACGTGTTCTAGGTTTCCTGGTCCTTCTTTTTTTCCCACAGCTTTTCATGTGACTGTATCTTCTTATTTGATATAGACAGTCTCTTTTCCAATATCTGCATTGGTAATTGCTGAAAGATGAAAAACAAAACAGATTATTTAGCCAAAAACGATGAGTTGGAGTTGAAGATAAAAAGATTTATTCTTTTCCAAATTTCCTACTTCAGAAAATCGTAAGTTAAAGAATTACATGTTCTAGGTTTCGTGGTCCTTCTTTTTTTACCACAGCTTTTCATGTGCTTTTTTGCTCTCTCAGATGCTGCAGGTGTTTTCACGGGTGCTCGTCTTATGTGTAGGTGTCTACGATTCCGACGATACTTCTGACCTTCAGGTGTCTGGACGACATATGACCTGGGTGTGTGGTACTTGTGAACTACTGTTGCAGGTATCCATTTGTCTCCACGTTGCATTGACACTTTGTCACCATCGACAAGAGATCGCGATCCTTGTGGCTTTAACAGTGCTGTGTTTACTGGTAAGGATGTCTTCAACCTGCGACCCATTAACAGCTGTGCAGGGGATAGATTGATTCCTTCCAAAGGTGTGTTCCGGTAATTGAGCAATGCCTTATATGGGTCTGGTGCTTTACGGAGAAGGTTCTCTATGGTTTGGACTGCTCGCTCAGATTCACCATTAGCTTGGGGGTAATGGGGATTTGTGGTTGTGTGTAAAAAACCATAGCTCTTGCTGAATTCTGTAAAGACTGCACTTGCATATTGTGGTCCATTGTCGCTTACAACTTCATCCGGAATTCCATGTCTAGCAAACTGACTCTTCAGATGGCAAATGATACTGGTACTGGTTAAACTGTCTAGTTTGGCAATTTCTATCCACTTTGAGTAGTAATCCACAATAAGCAAATAATGTAAACCATTGAATTCAAACAAATCACTTCCAATCTTGGACCATGGTCTCTCTGGTAGTTCTTGAATCACCATTGGTTCCTTGGGATTGGCTCTCTGGAATTGACTGCACACTGGACATTTGGACACTCGTTCTTCAATCCGGGTGGACATACCTGGCCAGAATAGAACATCACGAGCTCGCTGTTTACATTTCACAATTCCTTGATGCGACTCATGAATCAGTTCCAACATTTCCTTTCGCAAACTTTGTGGAACTATCAGCTTGTGTAACTTGAACAGTAGATCATCTATACATGAGATTTCATCTTTGCAGGACCAATATTGTCTAATGCTTACTAGTAGGTCACTGGTAGATCAGTTTTGCTGCTGGGCCATCCATTGATCACCACACATTTCAAAGCTTGCATATCTTGGTGTCAGGGAGAAACAAAGAAGCTCAAGAGCATTCTTCAAAGCATGAACATGACACAGGTTGTTAATGAGCCTACAAGAGTCACAAGGGAATCCCAAACTCTTATTGACATTATCTGTACTTCTCAACCACAGAATATTACCTTAGTCAAGGTGGTCAAGTCAGCACTCAGTGATCATGACATGACGGCTTTTGTTAGAAAGTTGAACTCGCTAAAGTTTAAACCACGAACGATAAAATGCAGAAACTACAGCAAGTATTGTCCTACACGTTTTAATGAAGACCTGTCATCTGTCTCCTGGGACAACCTCAGTGAGTGTCAGGACGTCGATAATGCGTGGTTGAACTTCAAAACACGTTTCTTGCACGTGGCGGATAACCATGCACCTCAAATTGACAAGAAAGTTCGCGGCAGAAACATCCCTTGGTTGTCAAACGGGATAAAGAAATTAATGGCCGAGAGAGATCATTTTTACCGCCAAGCTCGTAGGACAAACACCGAATTACACTGGTCTAGATACAAGAGTTTGAGAAATCAGGTTACTGCCATGATTAGAAAAGCGAAATCCAGCTACAACCGCAGAATCATAGAAGAAAATTCTGATGATCCCAAGAATTTCTGGAAAGCTGTTAAGAAAGTCCTTCCCAACAAATCGGTTACATCTCAACCGTCAGCTTCTATTGAGCCTATCACAGTAGATGGAAAGACAACCACGGATGCCCTTACTATTGCAAACGGTTTCTGCACATATTTTACAAATGTTGTGGAAAAGTTGCTTTCTAGTATTCCACCTCTTAACTGGAACCAGCTGAGCACAGAAGCATTTTTGAATAATTCAAGTCAGTCTTTGTTTTCTTTGAAACCAGTATCAGTTGCGTTTGTTCATCGTCAACTTAGGCTGCTTAAAACATCGAAAGGTACAGGACTTGACGGAATTCCAGCTCGTTTACTAAAGGATGCGGCTCCAAGCATCTCAGTTCCGCTAACAGTCATAATAAATCTTTCGATTTCTTCTGCAGTTTTACCGGAAGAATGGAAATATGCAAGGGTGGTTCCACTTTACAAAGATGGGGATAAGAAGTGTATGGATAACTACCGTCCCATCTCCGTTTTACCGGTGGCTTCGAAAATCCTTGAAAGAGCCGTGCAAATACAGCTCCTCCAACATTTAGATAACTCCAGTCAGCTATCTCCCTTCCAGTGTGGTTTTCGAAAAAATCATTCTACCCAGGACGCGGTTACATACTTCACGGATTGTATTAGGAAAGGCATTGACAAAGGTTGTGTTACAGCAGCGGTGTTTGTCGACTTTCGAAAAGCCTTCGACAGTGTAAATCACCAACTTCTCCTAAAGAAACTGCCTGGGTGTGGTATCAACAACCATGAACTGAGGTGGTTCAAGAATTATCTTACGAGTCGATGTCAATCTGTTGTCTATGGCAGCGCACAGTCTGCACCTCAGCAGATAAAATCTGGCGTCCCACAAGGGTCCATACTTGGTCCGATTTTGTTTTCGATTTACATCAATGACTTGCCCAATTGTTTACTTCAGTCAAAGATCCTACTTTATGCGGACGATGCTGTCCTTTTCTACGCTGACTCCAATATCGGAAACATAAGTACCGTTTTGAATAAAGATCTAAAACAGTTGCAGTCCTGGACCCATCTTAATAAGCTGTGCATTCACCCTGTGAAGACCGAATACGTTCTTTTCGGCACCCAACAACGAATCGCTTCGGCTACCCTTTCAGATGGGCCATTTAGCTTATTCCTCGGGGATAAGCCGATAAATCAAGCACAACATTACAAATACCTTGGCGTGCTATTAGATGCAAATCTCAATTTCAAACAGCACGTGGATAAGATATTGGTTAAGATTTCCAAGAGAATTGGTGTCCTTGGAAGAATTAGAAGCAATCTAACTGTCGATGCAGCCAATAGAGTTTATCAGTTTCTTGTTCTGCCGGTTATGGATTATTGCGATGTCGCTTGGAGCAGCATTGGGAAAATAGAACGTGATAAGTTAGATCGAGCACAAAGAAGGGCAGCTAAGATTGTTTTGAAGACCAAAGACTCGGATGCCGAGAAGAATTTAAAGTGGCTTCCCTTGGCTATGAGGCGTGATATGCACACTATTAATTTTACTTTTAAATGCTTGAAGGGTTCCCCTCCAATGTTTTTTAAAGATTATTTTAAGGTTTTTAGAACAGTTCACAACACGAGAGGAAGTGGGCACAACTTGCTGCTCCCCAAAGTCAGAACTGAAACGGCAAGGAAGTCTTTTTATTTTAATGGATCTAAACTTTTTAATAATATTGCAAGTGAAATAAGGATACTAAGTCAGTTCTGATTTTTAAAACTCGTATTTTGGAATTATATAGATCAAAAGTTTTTTAGTTACTTGTAATTTAGGCTAGTTTTAGATATATATATATATATATTTTTATTTTATTATTATTATTATTATTTTTTTTTTATTTTTTATTTTTTTCCAGGGCCCTCATTGATAGCAGCATTTTATGCTGAAGAGATAACCCTGGCTAAATAACATTTATTATTATTATTATTATTATTATTATTATTATTATTATTTGGTCTTCTGCAGTAGCTTTCTGAAACTCAGCATACTTTGCTGGCGATATTGGGAGATGAGCTGTTAGATGTGCTTCATTCACCTCTAAGTCAGGAACTAAGGTCTCTCTTGTCTCTTGTAGGTATGATCTGCTCAATGCATCAGCGATTAATAGCTTACATCCTGGATGATAATTGACTTGTAAGTCATACTTCTGTAGAGACAGCATCATCTTTTGCAAACGTGGAGGGGCTTGATGAAGGGGCTTGCTCAGGATGTTTTCTAATGGCTTGTGATCAGACTCTACCCTTGTTGGTCTTCCATAAATAAATTGATGAAACTTTTGAGTTCCATAGACAATTGCAAGGGTTTCTTTTTCAATTTGGGCATATCTGTCTTGAGTTGACGTCAGTGCTCTAGATGCATAGGCAATAGGCTTGCCATCTTGAAGAAGTACAGCACCTAATCCTTTCGAACTTGCATCTACTGACAGGGTTAGGGGCTTACTTGGATCATAATAACCAAGTACTGGTGCTGAGGAAACCATCTGCTTTAGTTTCTTAAAACTTGCTTCTTGCTCTTCTTCCCATTGCCAGCCAATATTATTCTGCAGCAACTTTCTCAGTGGTGCACTTTCTGATGCCATATTAGGCATGAACTTTGACAGGTACTGAATGAATCCAAGGAATGTTTTCAACTCCTTAACATTCTGAGGGGCTTGCATGGCTTCAACTGCACGAATCTTCTCTTTGTCTGGTTTTAAACCATCTTTGCTAAGAACATGGCCCACATATGGCACTTCTTCTTGTCTAAATCGGCATTTCTTTATGTTGAACTTGAGATTAACTTCTCTTGCACGGTCAAGGACTTGCTTTAACCTGACATCATGCTGTTCGTCATTTCTTCCCCACACAAGAAGATCGTCAACGATTACTTTTACACCTTCTACATCTTCAAAAAGCTCGGACATACGCTTCTGGAACACTTCAGGCGCTGACTTGATTCCAAAGGGTAACCTTTTGAAGCGATATCTTCCAAATGGTGTGTTGAATGTGCATAGTTTGGAGCTAGCCTCATCCAGCTTCATTTGCCAATATCCAGATGTTGCGTCTAAGACAGAGAATACTTTGGCTCCTGGCATGTCAGCTACTGCTTCTTCTTCTATGGTGGTCATCGGGTAGTGTTCTCGCATGATAGCTTCATTTAAATCCCTGGGATCAATGCATATACGAAGCTTGTTTGGTTTTACCACTGCAACCATACTGTTTACCCACTCAGTAGGTTCTGTCTGCCTCACTATCACATCAGCTTTCTCCATGCGCTCGAGTTCATCCTTGATCTTTCCTTTGAGGGACAGTGGCACCTTTCGTGGAGGATGTACAATAGGTGAAACTGTTGGATCTACTTTAATCGTGTGTTCACTTGGAAGACAGCCTAAGCCTTGAAACAAGTCTGGATACTCATCTAAGAGACATGGTTTCTTTGGAAGAGGGAAACTTGCATACAGCGAATGTACTCTGGACAACAGACCCATCTCTTTGCAAGTTTGTGCGCTCAGAACAGCTGGTGCCTCAATCTGAACCACATAGAACTTCACTGTGTATTCCTTGCCTTTGACCTCACAAGGTAATGTAACAGTTCCTTTGATAGGTATCACATGACCTGAGTATGACTTTAGTTTGGCTACTGTTGTCTCATACTTGCATTGGATTCCTAGATCTTGAATGACATGTTCTGGAATAACATTGCACTTGGCTCCTGTATCCAGTTGAAACGTGACTTCTTTGTTTTGAATTCTTAAGTTCTCATACCACTCATTCAGATCCTCACCGTTGACTGATGTAAGACATCCAATGAATAAGATATCATCACTACTCTCACTCTCTTCTACATAGTGCACTCTTCTCTTGGTTCCTGATTTAGATTTGCATACTCCAGCAAAATGGTTTAATTTCTGACATTTGGCACACTTCTTGCCTTGTGCTGGACATTTTCCTCGCTCATGCTCCCTTCCACATCGACTACAGTTTCCAGTTGGGGCTCTAGTTTCCTTGTTGACTTTTTGCCTTTGTTTATCTCTACGATACTTGAGATTCAAACTCTGAATTTTCGGATCTTCACTTTCCATGCTCTGCATTTGTGCCTTCGACATTTCATCCGTTCTAACAATATCAACTGCCTTTTCTAAGGTTAGCTCTGAACCTTCCTGAATAAGTTTCTCTCTGGTTTTGATGGATCTTCACTTTCCATGCTCTGCATTTGTGCCTTCGACATTTCATCCGTTCTAACAATATCAACTGCCTTTTCTAAGGTTAGCTCTGAACCTTCCTGAATAAGTTTCTCTCTGGTTTTGATGGAGTAGCAACCAATAACTACTCTGTCACGAACCATTTCATCTGGGTCTTTGTAACCGCAATCTTTAACTAACAGTTTTAGTTCAGTTAAGAATTGTTCAAAGGACTCACCTTCTTGCTGGCTTTTTTGGTGGAATTTGTATCGGGCAAACACTTTGTTCGATCTGGGCTTAACGTAAGCTTCGAAGTTTTCGTAATACGTGCTGAGCTTCTTTGCTTCTTCAGCTGTCAATTCCCACGTGTTGTAAATATCGCGACCTTTTTCTCCGACCCATATCATCAAGAAGTTGCACTTCTCTTCTTCGCTTTTCCTCTTTAAAGGACCCCCGAATGTGAATTCACAGTGTTGCTTGAACGACTTCCACGCGCTCGGCAAATCTTTGCTATTCCAATCCATCTTTGGAGTGCTTCCCGCTGAACAATTTCCATCCATGTTCCCTTATTTTCTTTGGGGGCAGTTTCGATGAAGCCTTTATGCTTTCTTCAGTGCGTAGGTTTGACTTTCACCTGGTACCATGTTATGTACGCCATTGACAAGACGCCATGTTAGCTTAACCTCGTGGTCTTTTATTACCCATGATGCTTTTTTTTATGATAGCATACATGACATACATGACACTCCACTAAGTATTCAAACAATGAACTCGCTAAAAGCCCTAGCCAAAAAGCTAAGAATAGTAGGATATTATGGAATGAATAGAGTTGAACTTATCAAAGCGCTGGGAAATAACCTACTACCCCCTAGAAAGAATATTCTTGATGAACCGATACCTGAGATTAATGTCCCAATTCTAAAACCTTCCAAACCCACAAGAAATTCTCCTGTTTCATCACTCAAGAATTTAGCAAGCAGAGCTGCCAATTCGGTACAGAAAGAGATTAACAAGTTCGCAGATTGGATTATATCTTATGTACCAGAACCTATCAAAAAGACTGTAAATAAAAGAGTCGAAAACTTGAAGAAAAAAGTAAAACGCATTTTTGGTAAACTTGATGATAAATTCACACCAAAAGAACAGGAAGAAGCTTTGAAGGGCTACTTGAGAACATACAAGATAGATGGACAGAAAGGATATGATCCCAAATCATTTTTAAATAAAGTAAAACCAAAATTCTTAGCTCTCATCGATAAAAAAAAAAGAAACCTCTCAAGGTAAAATCTATCTTTACATGTTTATTCAAAAAAGATAATATTCAAACTGGCGAGATTGATGAAAGTGTGGGATACTTTCATTCATTAGTGGAAACAATCACAGAGTCAACAGACGTTTCTGATATATTCAATGAAATGTCAACTCGTCAAATTAAATTGGCTGAGAAATTTGAACATGAGAAATCTGGATGGGTGTTTGATAATGTGATAGACCTTCGTATCCACATCAATCCCTTTGAACCACTTTCTGGAAGTTCTTATATTCCACTACCATCAAAATTAGCATCTAAGAAGGCAATCATCAATGTTAAGAACGAAAAGGATCATGAGTGTTCAAGTGGGCAGTAACATCTGCTGTATTTCCTAAAGAGAAAAATGCTGAAAGACTAAATAAAGAAATGAGGGTGAAATCTGAGGTGTTTCAGTGGTCAGGAATGGAGTTCCCTGTTTCACTAAAAGATATTAACAAGTTTGAAAATCAAAATAATTATGCGATTAACGTCTATGGATATGATGATGATGCTGATGTAAACGTTCTGAGAATCAGTGAGAAGAGTTTATCACTCGAGCAAGATAATATGATAAACTTACTTCTCATATCAAACGGTGAAACAAGTCACTACTGTTGGATTAAAAATATGAGTAGACTTTTGTCCTCTAAAATCAGCAAACACAACGGTAAAATATATTTTTGCTATAGATGCTTAAACTCATTCAATTCAAAACCATCGTTACAAAGACATCTTGAATATTGCCTCAATCACGAAGCAGTTAGGGTGGAAATGCCCATTAATGAGGATGGAAGCCCAAGATACATTAGTTTCAAAAATTATAATAGAAAGATGCAAGTTCCCTTTGTTGTCTATGCAGACTTTGAATGCTTTACAGAGAGCATAGACACATGTTCCCCAGACGAGAGTAGAAGCTTCACTAAACAATATCAAAAGCGCAAGCCATCAGGTTGGCCCTCCATACAAATAGTACAACACCGGCTGATTTGGTGAAACCACACTTCTAGTTATATCATAAACGTCAAGGCTCCAAATAGGGTCCGTAGCTCTTCGTTTCTCTCCACCTTCATACTCACCGGGAGCGTATAAATATCTAACTTGAACTCCTGGAGGTAACCTAATTTCATTCAATCCCACAGGTCGCTTGTATTCTGGTGGCTTAATATCAACCTCTTTCATTTTCAAAGCTTTCTCAGGTTCCTTACCTGTGATACGTGTCGGTGTGCTGTTCAAAGTCTTAATAATAAAAGGCAACCTATTCACCCAAACTCTAGACCTAACACCACTCACCATCTCCTGTGCATATTGGTGGCTAAATAGTTTCTCCCCGATCGTGCGATTGGCTCTCTCAACAAAAGCCTGCGATTTCCCATGCAGTATTCAATACATCTGCCACCGCCCTTGGAGTCCGATTTACTAAGAATTCAACAAGATCCGTTTTGCCCACTTTTTTCTGTTGGTGCGCCAAAGCTTGCAGTTCTACCAGTGATTTCACGTTTTTCTCAACTATGATTTCTGTTACCTCGAAAGTTGTAAGGCGCTTTCTCTTTCTGGTGCTAGCACTCCTTCTAGACGTGCGCGAGTCAGTATCTGTGTCGTCGTCACTCTCTTGATCATTCTCATCTCCATGATTTTCGTTTGTAGCTTTCTTCTTGCGTTTGTTATTCCGTTTAGCACGACTTGCGGCACTTGTTTTTGGTTCACCGGCATTCTTAAGGTCCGGGTGGCCAGCACTCTCAATAAAATTCTCATCCTCTTTCGTTACGTATGTCCATGCACTGTAGTAGTTATGGTGCATACTTGAGTAGTTCGCGTTTATCCCATACTCATTGCGTAAAAACTTTTTCGAGGACAGCCAGCGTTGGTTGCGAGCAAGCTTCACAGATAAATGGTAGTGTTTTCCTGATTTTTTGTGGTTTTCACAGCTACAACACCAGTGTAGAATTTTCGCATTGCATTTCGCAAATGATTTTACTACCGCGGAGGCAAATTCTTCTCGCGTGGGAAATAGGTCCAAATTAGCCTGACTGTACGTTATCAAATAAACGCTTCTGACTTCGTTCTCACCTAGCGCTTCCTGAAATGATTCACAGCCTTCTGAAGATGTTTCATCGCTATCATAAGATCTTAAGAGTTCCATTTACATCGGCGATTACGAGAGAATGTGGTTACTCTAGCAAGTAAAGCGTTCAGGGTGGAGCGAGTTGTTTTAAGATGTACCCATGGTAACGTTACAGAGAAGAACGCACCATACACTGGCGTGTAATGTAAAAGACATAACTTCATTTTTCACCCAAAAAATTTTTTAATCATTCTACAAAAATGAAAAGTATTCGAAAACGGTACGTTTCATGCATTTAACCCAAAAAAATGCAATGACTCATAGTAGTTGACATAACTGTTAAAGAATGCAGAAAAACACCTCCAGACTGTCTGAGATGGCTAATTGTTTAAATTGCTGTATCTTCGCAGTGTAAGTTTAGAAGATAGTGATTTTTGGCCAAGTTATTGCCCTTTAAATGATCTTTTTTGCCCAATTATTGAAAGCGTCAATTAAACAATTAGAACTCGTCAATTGTGACGCCGAAAAGACGCCGCTACATTTGACTGCCTACTGCGTACGCGAGAAAGAAATCATGGTGTTTAATGGTGAAATCAACCCGTCCAAAAGGGCTTATATTATGTATTTAACACAAGAAGAGAAATTATCGATAAAGGATATAGCAAGACAGTGCCATGTTTCACGAGCCACGGTCTACAGAATAAAAAAGGACAGGACAATTTACCGCGATCAAAGAAAGGTCTGTAAGAGAGATTTTGGAGGAAGGCCACGTAAACTAAGCTTGCGAGAGGAACGCCACATTTTACGAACTTTGACCAGTTTGAGAGACAAAGAAAGTAACTTTACATCCATTAGGCTTATGTCTAGAGCTGGGATAAGCCCAAAACATGTTAGTAACAGAACAGTCAGGCGATTTCTTCAAAGGAAAGGATACTATTTCCTCCAAGCAAGGAAAAAGGGCCTTCTGTCAGATAAGGACGTAAAAGAACGCTTAAAATTCGCCAAAAATATGAGAAAACAATACTCAAACGATGTGTGGAAAGACAATGTAGCTTCTTATTTAGATTGCGTTAGCTAGTTTTTGGTATAAAAGGAACCCAACAGATCACGCTAGTGCGCCTCGTGGCCGTATTTGGCGTAACTGAGGTGCGAGGGACTTTTGCGCGGCTGCACTGCAAAGGGGGGCCGTACAATGGAGTTTAACGCTCTTGTGAACAAGGTTTGTGAAGTGATTGCATTTTGTGTTTTGTCGGCTTAAGCTCAGTTGATTAAAGTTTCCATTTTCTGAGGTTTCTAATTTATTGTACTAATAGTGAGTTCCAATCCTAAAATAAGAATCTATATATCAGTACTATAACAAAAATTAAATGATAACGGCTTAGCTTGACATTGTTCAGCATGGCACATTTTGACGTTGTCATATCAAGCCACATCCCACAATCCTACCATTTTTCATCACCTTGAGATTCATAATGTAGGAACCGCAGAGCTCATCTGCTAGCTGTGCCATGCTGATGAGGCCTAACAAGGCGGAAACAGCTGTCCATGGCTGCTTGCTTTTGAGCTCAATTTGTATTATTATTTTTTTCGTAGCAAAAGGGTTTTATCTCTTCTACCACTGTCTCCCCAGTGCGCATATGTGTGGCTTCAACATACCCCTACTACATTTTGACGTTGTCATTTCAAGCCACACCCCAAAACCCTACCATTTTTCACCAAATGATAATACAATTGAACTTTGTTCTTTTTTATCATCAGTGTCTGAGGAAAGATCCCGAGTCTCGTCGCAGGAAGCTTCATATAAGAACATATGTAAGTTCGTCGTACTTTGTTTCTTCGTGAAGATTTTCCACATTCCATATATTCTAACGACAGTTTTGAATAGCCACTTTGCCTTTGCCAAATACTGCGCTCCATAACTTCTATAGTCTTGGTAGGAATCTTAGCTCCCAGCCCACTCTAGAACATAGTTAAAAATCAGTATTGCCTATCTCTATTTTGTGTGCAACAATTCAGTATATCTATCTGTCGATTAGAGGTCACTGTTAGCCATAGACCAACATTGCAGTATATCTATCTGTTGATGAGAGGTCAGTGTTGGCCATAGACCAATAATGCAGTATATCTATCTACCAACAATGCAGTATATCTATCTGTCGATGAGAGGTCACTGTTAGTCATAGACCAACAATGCAGTATATCTATCTGTCGATGAGAGGTCACTGTTAGTCATAGACCAACAATGCAGTTTATCTATCTGTCGATGACAGGTCATTGTTGGCCACAGACCAACAATGCAGTATATCTATCTGTCGATGAGGTCACTGTTAGTCATAGACCAACAATGCAGTATATCTATCTGTCGATGAGAGGTCACTGTTGGCCATAGACCAACAATGCAGTTTATCTATCTGTCGATGACAGGTCATTGTTGGCCACAGACCAACAATGCAGTATATCTATCTGTCGATGAGGTCACTGTTAGTCATAGACCAACAATGCAGTATATCTATCTGTCGATGAGAGGTCACTGTTGGCCATAGACCAACAATGCAGTTTATCTATCTGTCGATGACAGGTCATTGTTGGCCACAGACCAACAATGCAGTATATCTATCTGTCGATGAGGTCACTGTTAGTCATAGACCAACAATGCAGTATATCTATCTGTCGATGAGGTCACTGTTAGTCATAGACCAACAATGCAGTATATCTATCTGTTGATGAGAGGTCACTGTTGGCCATAGACCAACAATGCAGTTTATCTATCTGTCGATGACAGGTCATTGTTGGCCACAGACCAACAATGCAGTATATCTATCTGTCGATGAGAGGTCAGTGTTGGCCATAGACCAATAATGCAGTATATCTATCTACCAACAATGCAGTATATCTATCTGTCGATGAGAGGTCACTGTTAGTCATAGACCAACAATGCAGTATATCTATCTGTCGATGAGAGGTCACTGTTGATCATGAACCAACAATGCAGTATATCTATCTGTCGATGACAGGTCACTGGGAACGAGGTTGATGGCCATTCGCTTCGACGAAGGGCTAACCCTGGAAATGTCACTACCCCCCTTTACCTTACGGTGGCATAACTTACTTTATTAATTCGTTTGATTATCCCAACTTCTTATTGTGACTTGTACCACCCTGTGTCATCTTTAGCAAGCATAAACATTGACTTGGGAAATCTCCACCGGACCGTAAGATGCCCAATTTTAGTTTCTACTCTCACTCTCCATAAATACTAAAAAGCAGTGGGAAACAAAAAATAGACAGTCAAAGACTATATGTGGCTACAGCATAACAGAATATGATGGTGATGATGTATTTGTATAGCACACTTTTTCATACGAATATATTATGGGATAGAACGAAATAGAAGAACGGAAAGCTTAAAGTGAAGTCGTTTTTTGTAAAGAAGTGGGTTGCTTTAATGAAATGGGACCCACCAAACAGTATGCAATTAGTTCAACGACATGCGCACATTACAGTAGCCACTTAATACTCAACAATTTTAACATCAAATTTTTTTGGGTGGGGGGGGGAGGGGTACGTTGTACTGGGTCGTCGTTTTACCACCATGTTCGAAGGTTCGAAAATATCTGTATAGCCAAAGTAGGCGTATGAACTATAATTATTATGTAAGTGACAGCAAAACTGAAATAACCGTCTTGAACTTCAGTCAAACATTTTATTCATAATAATTATTATACAACACAACAACGATACCAATCACATCTGCCAACTTTTAGGAGATGAAAAAAAAATTGAGCAATGACTCTTGTACAATTACCTTACGGATGAAAATAAACCAACAGAAATAAGCCTGCCCAACAGTAGGTTGCTTATGCAGTGTCATCCACTGTACAAAAAGCCCTGTAATTAAGCATTTTCTGACTGTCTTTGAACTGAGCTATTAATCAAACATATTTTACAAATAACCTTTGCAATTCTCAATGTGGTAGCACTTGCCAACATAAGTCTTGTCAATGCTATCCTCCCTTAGAACTAGTTTCATTGAACTGGTTTTGTCTGCTACCATGGAATCTTTTTGTACCTCATCTTTTCACCATGGAGTAGGGCCGTTCGTTTTCAGACTTCATCATAATCTTAACTTTAACTGATCACATTGGAATTCAAGATCCACTGAGGTAATTCTTGCCCTTTTATGTACTGTGTATTCTTCATTTTCGGAGTTGGACCTCTTTCATTTAGCCTTCAAAAGTCCAGAGATTTTGACAGGTGATTTACTCTGCTGGGATTGTTATAATTTCTGTTGCTTTCATGGTGAGAAGCACACTATACATACAGTATCACTTTCCGTTGTTTGCAGTTTCAGGTCAAAGTACTTGGTTGAACCTTTTGTGGCAGTTTTAGCTCCACTTATCAAGTGGACATAGCCTTCGAATGTTTCATCTGAAATGAAATAACAGTAATTGTTATTATGAGCATAGAAAAATGCAAGTTAATTTGTTAGTCATTATGAGTGGTAGCTAACCAGCTGTTATTTTAAGCTTTGAACAGAAGGTTGTGTCTTAAAAGGTACTAAGGGCTTTTCTGTGTACCAGTCATTTTTACCGACTGAGGGAACCGGTTCCAGGAACTGGTGTAATCAATATTTACCAAATGACCGTATAAGCATTGTTTTCTGTTTTTTTCACTGGACAGCCCTTGGATTCCCAATAATTTTTCATGTATTCTTTCATATAAGCATTGTTCTCTACCTTTGTCTCTGGAGAGCCCATAGATGCCCTATAAATTTTCATGTATACTTTCATATACAGTATGCATGGTTTTTTGCCGTTTGTTCTACAGAAATCTTATATCCTACTAGAAATACGACTCCCGCAAAAACCTCGCGAAGCTAGTTTTTGAAGAAGTCACAATGCTTTCATATTTTATTCTTTATTTTTTTTTTATATTATATATTTTATTTTTTATATCAGCGTAATCCCCATTATTTTATTTCTTATGCTGTGTTTGGTACACAATTAGTGACACCTGGTGCAAATTACATGATCAGTATACCGCTCAACACAGTGCTTAAAAATTGACCTTCATTTAGCTCTTTCACTGCCACTGAGATTGCACCAGAGGGAATAGAAGCAAAATTATTTATTATCTTGACAGGGAATACAGAGTCAATGAAGTATCACAATAATATTCACTTAACACAAATTGAAAATGATTGTAAATCTTTTGCAGGTGAAATCTTGAAGAGTTGATATGAATGCTTGTGTTTACCACGCTGTAAAAACCTGTGTTTTTTTCTTTAGTTTTATTTTCTTAGTCTCTACTGCTTTGTCTTGTTTGTTGTACATCACTTTTGAACACAATATGTTCTTACACAGAGGATGAGTTGAATGCTCCAATTATTTTTTGTTTATGTTTTTTGGTTATAATTGCATGAGATTCATTGTAAGAAGAATCTTGTGATTAGATATTTTATTGTCTACTGCAGTCATTATTTCATTCCCGGGTAACCACAATTGAGAGCATTATCAATAGTGGATGTTTTAATGTGTGTACTCTTTTCAGTTGCAATGTTACCCCCAGTGGTAGATAGAAAAATTCCTCTTCCCTCAAAAGAGATGCCATATCAACAGAAGTGTGAGATACAATGTCCTTACATAAAAAAAAATTGGGGGTTAAACAATTGGATTCTACAAAAGCTTTGAATAAAGGTTTGGTAATAGTGAGTGCCAACTGTATAGTATGTGGTTGTGCTATTTTTAGGTCATATCATAAAAACAATACCGGTACATGTAAGAAAGAGTTATTGAAATCTTAATATGTTCAAAAAGATTGCTGCACTACGTACTCCTGTAAAAAAATAATGTGAAATCAACATCAATCAGTCAAAAGTATATACCACATGAAAGTTTAATTGTGCTGTTACAGAAACAGGCAAAATATCCATACCCAACCATAGAATAGTACATTATTTTGAATGTATGAAAATTTCTATTATAAAAACTGCAGAAGAAACATTTAATATAAGGACAGTATTTCATCGAAAAAGTCATGGCAGCCAGAGGTATTGAACTGTAACCAATGACATATAGTAACGAGAAGAACTATCATTATATTATTATCATTATTATTATCATTACTATTATTATTACTGGTATTGATATTATTATTGTTATATTTTTTATGTTAAACATAAAACATTTTTATGGGGTGGGATTCATGTCCTAATCTTGGTAAAGTTATTGTTACTCTACTACTAAAATCAATACAAAAATCTTCTTAATAGGCTTTCCATCAGAGGTGGTAGTAATCAAAACAGCTCCAAACAATACCATTTCTTCTTAAAGGCTTAGAATCTAGTGCAGTCATTTGTCTAGAACGTTTGTGTGGAAAATCATTATTGAAAGCATAGGGCATTTAGGAAACTTGAAACACTTGTTACTACATACAGCACACTTGCAATGAATATATGAGAAAGATCATAAACATTTTGGCATTACAAAATTTATTTTCTTCTTTATAAAGTTTTTCCAATGTAAAAGGTTAATTGCATGTTGTGGTTGTTATGAAATATTGATATTTGACATCATAAAAATAAAGTAAACAGCAGAAAGTAACAAAGTTAATATGTTATGTCTAACTTTGCAAATTAAGGCTTGAATTAACATTTCATTTGTGAAAAAAGGGCAGGGGTTCTAGATAGCAATATTATCAGGGGAGGGGGGGGGGTCATTGCACTCTAAGGTAAAACTGACCCATTGTGAAAAGGCTATGAAACTTGTTGTCTCTACACAATATTATTGAAACCTTTCAATCAGAGAATACATTCATATATAAATATATAGCAAAGAGAAATACTACTCAGAATTCAGTAATCACATTTGCTTTATTTTAAAATGATCGCATTGATCACTGATAATATTGCAGAACCAGTACTTTATAGTGACACAGGGTACATATTCTGTTGAAAATGTTTAACATAACTGCTAGACGTAGATACTAAAACGAGGAACCACCCAAAACGACCCAAAACGACCCAAAATGACCCACAACGACCCACAACGAACCCAAAACGACCCACAACGACCCACAACGAACCAAAATGGGCGTCGATAAAAGCCGGAACATGCCGGAACATTTCGGAACATCCCGGAACATGAAAAAATTTTAAAAATTTAAAAAAAAATAATAGCAAGGAATAAATAAGACAATAAATATAAACCTAACTAAAGAGCCCAAAAAATAAAACTAAAGAAAGAAAGAAATTGGCTTGTAATATGAATGAAAAAAGCGAGCGATGGGCAATTGGGTTCATGTAACTGACCGCATATGAGTGAAGGCTCTAATACTTTCCCGCCAACTCAGCTCAGGATCACATGGAAAGCAAACAAATAAGAAAACTTACCCATACCTGTCAGAGTCCCATATTTTCCTGCCGATCGCCGCCATCGTAGTTTTGTACAGCGAACGAAACGAGTAAATTAGAAGGATGAGTATGTCTCATATTTAATTTATTATTATGTTATAAAATGTCGAGGGCCTGCTTGCAGTCAGGATCGTCAACGTCAGACCCTTTAAAAAGAACTTTTATTGTGGGGATAGTTTCTAAAGAAACTGGTGCTGCGTCGGTGGGAAGTTGAAACACAAGAAAATGGGTAAATCAAACGAGTTGATTAAGTAAGTTATACCACCGTAAGGTAAAAAGGAGGTGCTCCTTTTTACCTTACGGTGGTATAACTTACTTAATCAACTCGTTTGATTTACCCATTTCCTTTAAAAAGAACTCCTTCAGCACCAAGATATGAAGTCTTTAAATTTCATATCTCCAAGTAACCATGTAATATTCTGTTTATTATAACAAAAAAATACTAATTACGATGTTTTTGAAGATTTTCCGAAGATTTCAAAAGATTTGCAAAATGTTGTCCGAAGGTCGTACGAATGTCTCCGAAGATTTTCCGACTTTTTCGAAAATTTTCGAAGATTGACGAGGAAGATCCGATGATGTTTCGACTTAATATCGATTTACTTTCGCTCATTCATGGCAAACTTGTCACAAAATGTTTCGAAATCGATATCTTAACATAGGGGAGCCCTGGGGACGAGTTTAGTCAACAAGTCAGTGTTTATAAAAAAACTATCAAAGGCGTTTTTGGTCGTTTTGGAATATTTTGGTTCGTTGTGGGTCGTTGTGGATCGTTTTGGGTTCGTTGTGGATCGTTGTGGATCGTTGTGGATGGTTGTGGGTCGTTTTGGGTCATTTTGGGTCGTTTTGGGTGGTTCCTCGTTTTAGTAACTACGAACTGCTAGATCAAGAAAATTTACAATATTTTCACTGTTGCAATGATATCAGATCACATCGTTATAAATGATTGCTATAACAACTGCAACTCTCTGTGTTGGGAATTACTTCAAACTGGAAACGCTATCGTTTTATTATGAAAAATACCTATTTACATTCTCTTGTAATCTGTTGGTCGTCTTCCGATTCGGTGTTTAGACTAATAGAATTATTTTCCAGAGACATCTCCAGTCGTTGAAGTCGTTCTTACTCGGTGTCCCTTCTAAGTCGTTTTGCTAAATGTAGTACACCAATATATTTCGTTATGTAATCGTTCACTCATGTCCTGTATTTCTATCAATAACACATTCAAATTCAAAACTAACTTGATTGAATTCCTGGTCCTTTTCCCTGCTGTTTCGTTTGCCTTTTTGTGGAGCGAGCAGTTGTTGTCTTGGCTGCGATTTCTGTTGTTATTCTCCCTGCTGTCGTTTCTCTATCCCTGCTTTGAGTCGTGCTTTCCTCGTGTTGATTTTCACGGTATTCGAACTTACTCGGCGACGATCTCGTGCTAATATTTCTTGAATATCTCGGAGATCACCTTGCTGGGATGTACTTCCAGGACGAGTGAAATCGGTATCCACAAAATTTACATTACTTTCAAAAAGGCATCACCGAATAATGACGGAAATTCAGCGTTCTCAAGTTCGTTACTATTGCCAGGTAACCTGGCCTGCGAACGGACACCTTTAAAATATAGATATATATATATAAACATATATATAAATATATATATATACATATATAAAAACTCTCGGCTCGATTTACTCGGGCTTGCGAGCCACGTGGTCTGACCGGAACCGACACGATTAGTAACCTCGCTACGCTCGGCCTTCGGCCTCGCTTCGCGAGGAATAACTTTTCATATATGCATTGTTCTTAGCCTTACATTTTGCAAGTCTTAGATGCTATTTGCTCAGTAACAAAATTTAACTAGAAATACGACTCCCGCAAAAACCTCGCGAAGCTAGTTTTTGAAGAAGTCACAATGCTTTTATATTTTATTCTTTATTTTTTTTCTATATTTTGTAATTTATTTTTATATCAACGTATTCCCCATTATTTTATTTCTTATGCTGTGTTTGGTACACAATTAGTGACACCTGGTGCAAATTGCATGATCAGTATACCGCTCAACACAGTGCTTAAAAATTGACCTTCATTTTGCTCTTTCATTGCCACTTAGATTGCACCAGAGGGAATAGAATTAAAATTATTTATTATCTTGACAGGGAATACAGAGTCGATGAAGTATCACAATAATATTCACTTAACACAAATTGAAAATGATTGTAAATCTTTTGCAGGTGAAATCTTGAAGAGTTGATATGAATGCATGTGTTTACCACGGTGTAAAAACCTGTGTTTTTTTCTTTAGTTTTATTTTCTTAGTCTCTACTGCTTTGTCTTCTTTGTTGTACATCACTTTTAAACACAGTATGTTGTTACACTGAGGATGAGTTGAATGCTCCGATTATTTTTTGTTTATGTTTTTTGGTTATAATTGCATGAGATTCATTGTAAGAAGAATCTTCTGATTAGATATTTTATTGTCTACTGCAGTCATTATTTCATTCCCGGGTAACCACAATTGAGAGCATTATGAATAGTGCATGTTTTAATTTGTGTACTCTTTTCAGTTGCAATGGTACCCCCAGTGGTAGATAGAAAAATTTCTCTTACCTCAAAAGAGATGCCATATCAACAGAAGTGTGAGATACAATGTCATTACATTAACAAAATTTGGGGTAAAACAATTGGATTCTACAAAAACTTTGAATAAAGGTTTGGTAATAGTGAGTGCCGACTGTATAGTATGTGGTTGTGCTATTTTTAGGTCATATCATAAAAACAATACATGTAAGAAAGAGTTATTAAAATCTTAATGTGTTCAAAAAGATTGCTGCACTACCTACTCCTGTAAGAAAATAATGTGAAATCAACATCAATCAGTGAAAAGTATATACCACATGAAAGTTTGATTGTGCTGTTACAGAAACAGGCAAAATATCCATACCCAACCACAGAAGATTATATTATTTTGAATATATGAAAATTTCTATTATAAAAACTGCAGAAGAAAGATTTAATATAATGATGTTATGTCATCGAAAAAGTCATGGCAGCCAGACTTGAACTGTAACCAATGACATATAGTAACGAGAAGAACTATCATTATATTATTATCATTATTATTATCATTACTATTATTATTACTGGTATTGATATGATTATTATTGTTATATTTTTTATGTTAAACATAATATATTTTTATGGGGTGGGATGCATGTCCTAATCTTGGTAAAGGTATTGTTACTCTACTACTACAAGCAATACAAAAATCTTCTTAATAGGCTTTCCATCAGAGGTGGTAGTAATCAAAACAGCTCCAAACAACAACATTTCTTCTTAAAGGCTTAGAATCTAGTGCAGTCATTTGTCTATAAAGTTTGTGTGGAGAATCATTATTGAAAGCATAGGGCATTTAGGAAACTTGAAACACTTGCTACTACATACAGCACACTTGCAATGAATATATGAGAAAGATCATAAACATTTTGGCATTACAAAATTTATTTTCTTCTTTTTAAAGTTTTTCCAATGTAAAAGGTTAATTGCATGTTGTGGCTGTTATGAAATATTGATATTTGACATCATAAAAATAAAGCAAACAGCAGAAAGTAACAAAGTTAATAATAGAGAAATACTACTCAGAAGTCAGTAATGACAACTGCTTTATTTACAAATACTTGCACTGATCACTGATAATACTGCAGAACCAGTCACTTATTGTTTGGTATGTTTTCTGTTGAAAATGCTGAGCATAACTGCTACATCAAACAAATCTTCAATTTATTTTCACTGTTGCAATGATATCAGATCACATAATTATAAATAATTGCTATCACAACTGCAACCTCTGTATTGGGAATTTCTTTAAAATGGAAGGGAATCGTTTCACTACGAAAAATACCTACTTGCATTCTCATTGCAGTATAAATACTACGTGACTGTCATCTTTCATTTCTTTGCGGTTCGTTTCTGTTTCCCCTTTCCTGAAACTTTTTTCACGACGATATGGTAATCTGTTTCTTCGTTCGTCCTCTGATTCTGTCTGTACGCTGTTGCCATGATTTTCCTTAAATTCTGTTTTCATTACAGTTTGTCTTGTGATTATCATATTTTCCAGTGTATCTTAATCTTTTTGAAGTCGTTCCTACTCGGTTTCCGTTCTAAGTCTCTCATGTCCTGTATAGCTAAAACGAGTCTTTGTTACTATCTATAACAAATTCAATTTCCAATCTAACTTGATTGCATTCCTGGTCCTTTTCCTTGCTGTTTCCTTTCCCATTTTTGAGCGAGCAGTTGTTGTCTCTGCTGTGATGTCTCTTGTTATCGCCCCTGCCGTAGTTTCTTAATCTATTCTTTGAGTCGCCGCTTCCCGTACGTGCGCTGATTTTTGCGGCATTCAAACTTACTCGACGACGATCCATCGGCGCTCGTTCTTGTATATCTCGGAGATCTTCTTGCTGAGATGTACTTCCAGGATCAGTGAAATCGGTTTCCACAAAATTCACATTATTTTCAAAACATCATTTACGGAATTCGAAATGGCGGAAATTCACATGAAGTAATGTTGCCAGGTAACCTGGCCTGCGAACGGACACCTTTAAAATATAGATATATATATATATATAAATATATATACATATATAAAAACTCTCGGCTCGATTTACTCGGGCTTGCGAGCCACGTGGTCTGACCGAAGGCGACACGATTAGTAACCTCGCTACGCTCGGCCTTCGGCCTCGCTTCGCGAGGAATGAAGAATTTTCATATTTCCTTTGCTCTTTATGATTGGCTTCATTTAGATTTGGCCTTGTATTGTCTTTAGTATTCCTATGAGCACATGTAAACGTTCCGTTTTTCCTTTGTTCTGAGCCAAGAAAATTACTTTCTCTCTTATGGTCAGTTCGCTTAAAAGAATTTAACTTTTCACTTTTTCTTTCTACTGCATTTCATTTAAGAGTTACAGTTGAAACAATGTATTTTACTTATGTGTCTAAGAAATACAGGTCTTAGGTTTTGCAAAATATTTGCCAATTCAACCACAGTAGTATCAGCAAAATTTTGACCTGTTTCAATCACATGAATTTTCAAATTCATTGCATCAGCTACAGCTTGTATAATAACATGATCAGCCCATGTTCCTGACATACTCATTGTTGCTAAATAGCGAATCCATGATGGATCCACAATGCTTTCAATGAATCTTTCAGGATGTTGTGGTAAATGAGCATCAGCTGCACGAATATCACAATGGTGACTGGCATCACCATATAAGTGATGTGACACAGCCTTAAAGAAACAATCACCACTCCACCAACATCTAAAGGTCTTAAGCCAAGCCTATTCAGTCTGGAGTCAAAGGTGTTATCTGACTCATCACAAATTATTGCCTCAGGACCAGGGCTTAATTCAAAATCTTCAGAAAACATAATACTGCTTTTTGTTATGTTATACAATGCAGTTCTGATTCTTCTGATTTTCATGTATCTTGTCTTTGGATATAATGGACATAATGAACATACCATTTTTTTAAAACTCACTCAAATTTTGAGTAAAACTGATGATGCTGGTGCTGATTGTTTCATTATTTTGCAGTTTTTCCTTCTTAACTTTTTACATCTAAAACAACATATTCTTTTCACAGTTCACCATGACAGTCTGGATGGTTCCCTGTCTCTTACTTTAGCATGTTTTAATTGCGAAGTGGCACGATGTCTACTAGTTTGTACACAAGCACTAGGCATCTGTTCATGATTGCTTGATGGACTTGATGTAGTACATTCACAATCATTCAAACAGTTGTCAACAGTAGTTAACTGAATGCCACCTCATTAGGGTTGAACTCTCGGAATGATTTCCGCACAGGTCCCTACTTCACTATGCATACAGGAAATGTTCGATTTTCCATATTTCAGTCAGAAATTCTACCGATCTGATTTTCCGTATTTGGCTCGTGTTTCAGTCAAAGGACCGTACGCATAATGAAAATCAGGACCCGTGCGGAAGTCTTGCCGAAATATTTCGTTCCCAATAGGGAATTATTTGTGTCTCGAAAGACATTTCTTGTTTCCCCCCCGAAGGAAATCTTTCGTTCCCAAGGACAATTTCAATTCAGTGGCCGTCAATCTGCTGCACATTTCCTGAATACCAAATAGAATCCTGATCGAAACTTTACGAAGACACGCTGAGATCTAATGATCACGGTAAAGCCACTCGACTACGTCCAAACAAACACGATTTAGCGATCGTCACTTCGGGCCCGAAAACGTTTGCGCTAGGAGGCTATTCGGATTGGGGATCTCGTCAAATACCCACAAAATGACACAGGTCTTTTACCAGGGAGCGCAGGAAACATCAAATGTGAGCTGTGCTTGAGTTAACGTTCAACGAGGCACAAAAGAATTGTATACAATTAGAACTTACCTTCTCGACACTGAACTAGCCTTCCTCACTTCGCAAATGGCGGATGTTAGGCAGAGTGAAAAGCACACGTATTGTGGGGATAGTTTCTAAAGAAACTGGTGCTGCGTCGGTGGGAAATTGAAACACAAGAAATTGGATAAATCAAACGAGTTGATTAAGTAAGTTATACCACCGTAAGGTGAATGGGAGGTGCTGACGTTTCGAGCGTTAGCCCTTCGTCGGAGCGAGCACACGGTTGAACGATTCCATCCGACGAATGCCGATGACCGTCGGTGAAGGAAACCGCCAGAAAGGTCAGAACTAACCGGGCTTCCAAATGATAAAGTAATCGTCGATTAACTCGGAGCACTTCCCGAGTCTTACTTCGAACTCCGAGTATGTCCCGATTCTTACTTAACTTAACTTAACTTAACACAGGTGATGGCATTATGGCTACTGTTGCTATAGCAACCGTAGCCACAAAAATTTCGGTGCGATTAAGATTCCCTCGACAACAATCGCAGTAGAGCCAAAAGTGTAAATCTGGGATTTTAAATTACATCATGTTAAACTGCTTATATCTTACTTCTTCGTACCTTATGTAGCATCCGTATGTTTCCATATTGGCGCGCAAAAAGGGGTTCGTGAATCAGCTATTTTATATGCGACGCGATGTTGACACTCCCGAGAGAAAAACCCGACAACTTTACGAGAGCAACCAGGAAGATTTGACGATTTCTTAGAAGAAAAAACTGATTGCTGTTAGCAGCAGGACGCGTTCTAGTTTCCCTGTGATGTACTCCTGTGAGTGAGTGGTTTTTGTTTGTGATCTTACCGTCAGGCAATCAAATCATGCTTCGTTTGCTTTACGATTGGTTTAGGCGATCGTTTACGTGACAATAGCTCGAACACAATTCGGCGCCTAAATGCGGGGAATGTAACATTTAAGGCGACCTGTCCGTTTTTCTTTTTCTTTTTCCCAACACAGGATCCCCGTGTGATAGAATGCTTATCAGTGGGAGGATAGGAGCTAAATTGAGACTGATTGCGTGGATGTATAGAGCATACGCGCAAGGTAACTTAGGAAGGATTGAGGGTTGCTTTTTGTTGTTATCGCATTTTCTGCCACAGTGCAATTTCTATGGTCTACCCTCATGAAATAAAGATTTTTCAAATACTAGAAATACGACTCCCGCAAAAACCTCGCGAAGCTAGTTTTTGAAGAAGTCACAATGCTTTCATATTTTATTCTTTATTTTTTTTATATTTTATATGCTATTTTTTATATCAGCGTAATCCCCATTATTTTATTTCTTATGCTGTGTTTGGTACACAAATAGTGACACCTGGTGCAAATTACATGATCAGTATACCGCTCAACACAGTGCTTAAAAATTGACCTTCATTTTGCTCTTTCACTGCCACTGAGATTGCACCAGAGGGAATAGAAGTAAAATTATTTATCTTGACAGGGAATACAGAGTCGATGAAGTATCACAATAATATTCACTGAACACAAATTGAAAATGATTGTAAATCTTTTGCAGGTGAAATCTTGAAGAGTTGATATGAATGCTTGTGTTTACCACGGTGTAAAAACCTGTTTTTTTTTTCTTTAGTTTTATTTTCTTAGTCTCTACTGCTTTATCTTCTTTGTTGTACATCACGTTTGAACACAATATGTTCTTACACAGAGGATGAGTTGAATGCTCCAATTATTTTTGTTTATGTTTCTTGGTTATGATTGCATGAGATTCATTGTAAGAAGAATCTTCTGATTAGATATTTTATTGTCTACTGCAGTCATTATTTCATTCCCGGGTAACCACAATTGAGAGCATTATGAATAGTGCATGTTTTAATTTGTGTACTCTTTTCAGTTGCAATGGTACCCCCCAGTGGTAGATAGAAAAATTCCTCTTCCCTCAAAAGAGATGCCATATCAACAGAAGTGTGAGATACAATGTCATTACATAAAAAAAAAATTGGGGGTAAAACAATTGGATTCTACAAAAGCTGTGAATAAAGGTTTGGTAATAGTGAGTGCCGACTGTATAGTATGTGGTTGTGCTATTTTTAGGTCATATCATAAAAACAATACATGTAAGAAAGAGTTATTGAAATCTTAATATGTTCAAAAAGATTGCTGCACTACGTAATCCTGTAAAAAAATAATGTGAAATCAACATCAATCAGTCAAAAGTATATACCACATGAAAGTTTGATTGTGCTGTTACAGAAACAGGCAAAATATCCATACTCATATAGAATAGTATATTATTTTGAATATACGAAAATTACTATTACAAAAACTGCAGAAGAAAGATTTAATATAAGGACGGTATTTCATCGAAAAAGTCATGGCAGCCAGAGGTATTGAACTGTAACCAATGACATATAGTGACGAGAAGAACTATCATTATATTATTATCATTATTATTATCATTACTATTATTATTACTGGTATTGATATTATTGGTATTGTTATATTTTTTATGTTAAATATAATATACTTTTATGGGGTGGGAATCATGTCCTAATCTTGGTAAAGGTATTGTTACTCTACTACTAAAAGCAATACAAAAATCTTCTTAATAGGCTTTCCATCAGAGGTGGTAGTAATCAAAACAGCACCAAACAATACCATTTCTTCTTAAAGGCTTAGAATCTAGTGCAGTCATTTGTCTATAAAGTTTGTGTGGAAAATCATTGAAAGCATAGGGCATTTAGGAAACTTGAAACACTTGTTACTACATACAGCACACTTGCAATGAATATATGAGAAAGATCATAAACATTTTGGCATTACAAAATTTATTTTCTTCTTTATAAAGTTTTTCCAATGTAAAAAGTTAATTGCATGTTGTGGTTGTTATGAAATATTGATATTTGACATCATAAAAATAAAGTAAACAGCAGAAAGTAACAAAGTTAATATGTTATGTCTAATTTTTCAAATTAAGGCTTGAATTAACATTTCATTTGTGAAAAAAGGGCAGAGGTTCTAGATAGCAATATTATCAGGGGAGGGGGGGTCATTGCACTCTAAGGTAAAACTGACCCATTGTGAAAAGGCTATGAAACTTGTTGTCTCTACGCAATATTATTGAAACCTTTCAATCAGAGAATACATACATATATATATAGCAAAGAGAAATACTACTCAGAATTCAGTAATCACATTTGCTTTATTTTGAAATGATCGCATTGATCACTGATAATATTGCAGAACCAGTACTTTATAGTGACACAGGGTATATATTCTGTTGAAAATGTTTAACAGAACTGCTAGATCAAGAAAATTTACAATATTTTCACTGTTGCAATGATATCAGATCACATCGTTATAAATGATTGCTATAACAACTGCAACTCTCTGTGTTGGGAATTACTTCAAACTGGAAACGCTATCGTTTTATTATGAAAAATACCTATTTACATTCTCTTGTAATCTGTTGGTCATCTTCCGATTCCGTTTTTAGACTAATAGAATTATTTTCCAGAGAAATCTCCAATCGTTGAAGTCGTTCTTACTCGGTGTCCCTTCTAAGTCGTTTTGCTAAATGTACTACGTCAATATATTTCGTTATGTAATCGTTCACTCATGTCCTGTATTTCTATCAATAACACATTCAAATTCAAAACTAACTTGATTGAATTCCTAGTCCTTTACCCTGCTGTTTCGTTTGCCTTTTTCTGGAGCGAGCAGTTGTTGTCTTGGCTGTTGTTATTCTCCCTGCTGTCGTTTCTCTATCCCGGCTTTGAGTCGTGCTTTCCCCGTGTTGATTTTCACGGTATTCGAACTTACTCGGCGACGATCTCGTGCTAATATTTCTTGAATATCTCGGAGATCACCTTGCTGGGATGTACTTCCAGGACGAGTGAAATCGATTTCCACAAAATTTACATTACTTTCAAAAAGGCATCACCGAATAATGGCGGAAATTCAGCAGTTCTCAAGCGCGTTACTATTGCCAGGTAACCTGGCCTGCGAACGGACACCTTTAAAATATAGATATATATATATAAACATATATATAAATATATATATATATATATATACATATATAAAAACTCTCGGCTCGATTTACTCGGGCTTGCGAGCCACGTGGTCTGACCGGAACCGACACGATTAGTAACCTCGCTACGCTCGGCCTTCGGCCTCGCTTCGCGAGGAACAATATCTTAAGACTTTCTTGATGAGTTGAATCACATTGTGATGTAAGCTTGAACTTAAGCCAGAAGCCATTAATGAGCGGCGTTTTTGAAGTTGACATGTGCGGATGTGCCACCGATCATTGAACGATTAACAAGGAAACACGTTTCTCGACACATCTGAAGTAGCCCTATCGAAACTGCACTCGATCTTCAACCGCTGTTATTAGTATTGAAGTAGAACACTTTTTGTTGTAAATTTGGACCAGCTAAATGTGTCAACGTTTGCAAGAAATACTTAAAGAGAACGCAAACTGTAGACAAACAATTGAAGGCAATTTATCGCTTGTAGTAAAATCTCCTGGATTATATCAAAGACAAGTAATCCAATCTTAGCCCTCCAAGCCTTTTAATGTGTTGTTATTAGCATGGCGTTTACAAATGCTGGCCCCAGATGTCGGGACTTTGAAGTGGTTGTATATATGATCACCTAATTGACCCTAAGTTCAGTGTTGGAATCTAAAAACTAACAAGATAAAATGAAAACATAATCAGGTTACCATGTATGTCTCTCAGCAGCATTTCATCAGTTCTCTTTTGATTGACGTTCATTTAATTCATTTCAAGAGAGATTTCTAACACCAGATCATTACCGGAGTGAATGATATGCTCACTGCCAGAAGGGTCAGATACAAGAACTGTTCGTTATAAGGAAGCATAACCATTAAAATGAATGATTATAAGAGGCAACACAAGTTATTACATTAGTTTCGCACCGCATTATTAATTTCTTTTCTTTTTTGCACTGTTGTGGGAATTCTTGAGAGTGAGAATAGAAATCAGATTTGGGCATCTTACGGTCCGGGGGATGCTTCTCAAGTCAATGCGGTTTATGCCTGATAAAGATGACACAGGGTGGTACAGGTCATCATAGTTTACTTTAGGGTAAAGTGATCTGTTGAAAACTACCTCCTTTCAAAACTGATTTGGAAAGCCCAGAGGTACTGGGACAAATTTCAATAGGATGTTGGGTAGATTTGGTTTTATAATTCCATGCCAAGTAAGACCAGGTCAGATTCATCAAGCGCCGTTCTCAACATGAACCTCATCGCATCAGCTTTTTTATACATCATTTTCATGTTTGCGTGCCATGTTTGTGCACCGTGTTCGTGTGCAAATCTGACTTACGCAGCTGGTCAGAATCACACCCAGCAAGGTAATATAGAGGTCATACATTTTAAGGTTCAGTAAGAGAAACTCTGTCGTGGGTCTTGGGGTGTTTCTTTTGCTTACTATTTCACCAGCAGATCTGCAGGTTGATTATATAGAGTTATTTGGTGAAATTTACTTTAATTGCTCAGCTTATATGTTTATCATGGAAGCCTACTCCACAAAACCATTTTCCTTCATGTTAAATCGACATAGTGCAATGACGACGACAGTGACAACTCCTTTTTTAAAAATGTTTAACGTCCAATTTGTCACTAAGGAAGATGCTATTCAACCACAAATGAAATGTAGGAATAAGGATCATTTTGATGCATATGTTTTAAATTGATCCTTATTTCTACATTTCATTTGTTGTTGAATAACATCATCCTCAGCGACAAATTGAAGCTGTGGAAAGTAATGATCTATTTAATAAAATGTTGCCCTAACTTTGCATTTGGAGATGTTAAGAATCGAGAACTTGTCCTTGCAACGGCTGATGTCATTACTTAGGTAAAATAGAGTAAGTTTTGTAGATAATTACACAGTTTCTATAATCGTTCTACCTAAAAACACGAATGGACGACTTTTGTGGAAACTTCGAAAATAATTATTTTGCGACGGAACCTTAACACTTGATGGCCAATGCAAGCAGGTAAGAATCCAATGCTTCTCTGGAATTTATGTTGCTAACGTAATCAAGATTTTATTAGCGTGGTCAGGTCTAGCTAACAGTCTCGCCGTTAGCAGCTTTTAACAGCAGTGGCCATCTTATCATTAGAACTATTACCTGGTAACAAACCCAGAATTAGCTCTTGTGCACTAAGCTGTGACGTAAGGCTTCTTCCAAAGAGCTAAATATTTATCAAGTTTGCGTTTAATCTCCTGTACAGTTAGTTTCAGTGATGGAGACACCAACTCTAAAAGATGTTATGACTGTAATACAAGTAGTGAGCCAGTTTGCTTAAAATCTGTAGAGAATTAATGGTTGTCTGAGGCGTTTTGCCAATCACCCACATTCGGCGCGAGTTTCACAAGAAAGCCCACATAGCGAACCGCAGACCAATGCTCCTGCAAAAAAAAAAAAACTACTGAATCAATTAATTTAGGAAACGAATCGTCCTTTAGTTCGTAGTTTTATAAAGAAAAACCGCGGGTTTTACTTAATACACCAATAGCGTTGACGTTCAAACCAATATTCTTTTTGGAGGACGCCGATCAAGATAAGAAAATTCTGTTTTAAAAGTAACAACAAGAGATGTTTGGTAACGAGATAGATAGGTATGGCCTGAGTCCAACAAATCTGCCGACTACCCACGCTGTAGGAGAGTCTTTGGTTCATGTTTTACTGTTTGCTTTAACCGACAAGCTTTGCTTTTTTAAAACTATGTAATAACAAGAGCTTTAGAGCAGTTAAAATTTGTTAGAAAATTTGGACGTGATGTTTGCCTTGCAATGAAACTTTTCCGTCTGCTTTTGGCAATTGACTAGGAGAAAACTTGGAGAATCGATCGGTCCAGTGGAGTAGAGTTTTGGTTTCTAGGAAAGATGTAAAACAAGAAATTGGGAGCAGAAGATTTAAATCTTATGATGTTTGTTTTATAACGGAGCTATCCGATCTGACTCGGTCAAGGAAGAGGAAATGTAGGAAGGTTTTGACCAGTGGAACAGATTATGACCGGATGCATAAAACCCCATACTGCGATTTATCTAGCACTTACGTATCATATCGTTTACAAACCACAAAAACTGACAAACCTTTGTGAAACCTGTAACTCTCATTCTTATTGGTATTGCTAGTGAAAGTCTTACTCTAAGAAAATAGGTTTGTGAGACGAAAGGGGCAACTTGGTAAAAATCAAAGGCTCCTAAGAGCTAACTCATTCGTACATACCACAAAATTGTGACAAAAATGTGATTACTTGTGGAGGATATTTAAACTTACACCCCACCTGGATTAATAAATCGGCGAAAGCGAGATCTTCTAGATATTTCTTTATTTACCTGGATTGTTTCCTTGATTTGTTTACCGGCGTGTTCGTCGTCACGTTTGCATTCTTGTGGCTGAATTTTCGCTCCACTATCATGACTGTCATGCATCAACTTGCATCGTTCTGGTACCAACAAAAGGAAACAAACGAGCGTACTTTGAAAACGATTGAGTTAAATTTCTCCTGCATGCAGGGGATAAGGCTTTGCATTACACTACAAAACTGCATATTAAAAGTTTGTAAGGCAACTATGTTTGGCAGTTTGATAGCTGGGCCTTGTACGGCAACTGTACCACAAATATATAGGCGCGGCCGTCGATTGCATCCTAAAAACAGCTTTAATAAGATTATAGGTCGCTTCACTTTTTGTGTATCTTTTAGACAAAATAAAATAATGGCAGAAATAGCGGTTTTACTTACCGAAATGACGTGTGAAATCTCAAAGTCAAAATTCCTGCTAAAAATGGCTGCCTTCCTGCCAAACAACATGGCTGTCTTGACAAAAATAGCCCCTGGAGGGGACGTTGGGAGATAGATATGCGGGCTCATTGTACGATAAGAAACACATTTATAATGTTGACAAATTTCATTTACTAAAGAACTCAATACCTACAATTACATTACCTTGAGGTATTTTGCAATTTAGGAGGTGCTAATTAGCTTGTTTTTGCTGTTCATGGCAAATTGCTATACGGCTTACTAAGTGGTCAGCGGTTGATCCCATTTCCTTACGTCACTTCCGCTATTTGTGCTAACGCGGCCATTTCCGTCTACGCAGATTTCTGCTAACGCCGTTTTCCCACTGTCCACAACAACTCATTCTGCTTCGCAACGAATGAGTTAAAAAGCGTCCAAGTCTTTCCGTTTCGGCAAGTCGCAACTTGTAAACTTTGTCTGTATGGTCAAGGCCTGCAAACGTTGCTGAGAGAATTCAAGTTGGTTGTTTTGAGTTCCTGCAAAAGATTGTTTATATCACAACGTCAAAAGAGGTCTATAAATTGCGTGTTTCTAACAAAATAATAAGAGAATTTGACACGCGCACCATATTCACCGTACGTAGCTTGTATAGCGACCGCCCACTTTCGCTGACACCCGTCGAAAACACTAGAATGTTTTCTTTTGAACTGACGATCATTCAGTGGCCGCCGGCTTTAATTATCAGATCAAGTGATGATGTATTTAAGACAAAAAGAGGATGTTGTGAATTCATAAGTATCTATGGCTATTGTCTACTCCTAGGGTTATCTTATTGGATGAAGACCAATTTGTGTGGGTGAGGCAAAGGCCAAAGAGGAACGTGTTGTCGAACGTGATATTTCTATGCGCGCTGGATCCAAAGCATACGCTTGCATTAATGAACTTGTCATACAAATGGGAATATCAAACGAGACTAGATTATAAGATTTTTTTCCACAGCGTTAGCGGGCGGAATTTAACATATCCTGCAATCCGATTGGTTTTTATGAGCGGCGGGCTTAATCGTTGCGGGATGAATCTTTGATTAACAAGACGCCTCTGGGCGTTTACATTGAATGAGTCAGTGTAAGGGTAACTTCTAACGCTTAGCGATGATGGTAGTTTGTTTACAAACAATATTCCATTTGCAGTTCCCCGTCATCGAAACCGCAAGGAATCTGTAACCAGCATGAAAACCAAGCTACGATCTGGCCGTCATGATTGCAAACTATACACTTTCAAAGCTAAAATGGCCGAACTCGGATTGGGTTCGCTTTTCCTATCTCCCAGACAACCTATCACTTTTGGTTACTGCTATGGCTCCTGCAGCGGCATTTACAGCGTGGATCCCCGGAGTGGATTTGTGAGTGATGACGTGCTTCTGCGTCAAGCGGCCAATCTGACAAACGTTAACATAAACTGGCTTCATAAATCAAAACTGAAGAGCCCGTGCTGTGTTCCTACAGCCTATACTGGTCTACACGTGCTTGTCAACAGCAGCACATTGCTGACGTTTCAGCTAAAGCGCACCATGATCGTGACAAAATGTGGTTGTCGATAAAGAGGAAATCATATACCACTCTACATAACTCCTGCATGTTATTTCAGTTGATTGCAGTTTAGAATTTCAAAGACAATCGTCGTTTTTGTACTGTTGCTCCAAAAACGTATCCTACGGAAAATTAAATGTAAAGACGAATCTATACTATCCTACATTTCCTAGCGTCGCGTTAAAGGGTATAATTCCGCGTATAATTCCGAACACATTAGCAATGAATACAATCAACTTCAACCCTTTGAAATTAGGTTACTTGTCATCGATTTTTCCAGATTATCCTTATGAATGAAGATTTGAACTAAAAAAACTTGCATAATACGAGTTCCATATTCTTATTTAGTTCAGTATATACTGGGCAGTACTGCATTGTGGTTTTAATTGTTTAACTATACAGCATGGTGCTAACTTTTCTTTTATATGTGGATCAAATCATGCAGTGACCATTCTATGGAAAGCTACTGAACAGTACTGTACGTGGTACTGATTGTTTTTCTATACAGTGTTGTTCTAACTTTTTCTTCTGTGGATCAAACCATGCAGTGTGACCAGTCGTTGTAACGCTACTGAACAGTATTGTACTGTTTGTTTTACTATATAGTGTGGTTCTAACTTTTTCATCTGTGGATCAAACCATTCAGTGTGACCACTCTTTGTAAAGCTACTGAACAGTACTGTACTGTGGTACTGTTTGTTTTACTATACCGCAGTGTGGTTCTAACTTTTTCATCTGTGGATGAATCATGCAGTGTGACCATTCTATGGTAAGCTACTTGACAGTACTGTACGATGATACTGTTTTACTATACAGAGTGGTTCTATCTCAGTTTGGAATAAAACCATGAAGTATGACCAATTTGTTTCTGAAGATTTTGAATAGTATTGCTCAATAGCAAAGACTTTGTAATATCCAGAATGGTTTTGGCTTTTTCTTAAGCGTAATTTCTGTGTGTGTAGCAATGCGCATTCTCCAAGGTTAGTCAAAACGGTAGAGTGAGTCATTTTCATATATTGAATCTTTCAAACGAGAAGAAAAGTAATTGTTTTCGATTCAGGCATTGAACGACTTAACGATGACACAAGTTTCTTGTTAAGTTATATACATTCTTGATAACCCGTGTTAATCTTGCGATAGCCCTACCTTGCAATTTCACTTCCTCTGCTGAACGTGGACAACAGGATTTATGGGGGTTCCTTCTATTAGGGCTTCTGATAGGGTGCGGTAAAAAAGGGAATTTCTGAGGCATCTTCAAGGGACATTATGCGGCAAGAAAAGTCCATTATGCGGAAAATTATGCGATTTTTTAAGCTGATTTAACATTGATTTACTAGGTAACAGAGGAGGAAAACCATTTTTTTGCTGTCCAACACGCAATTAGAGCATAAAACAACAATAAAAGCACCTAAAATAAATCAATTGTTGCACCATTTTAATTATTTTAATCTTAAATGGCTCATTTGGTCGATTAAGGGTCTTTTGGGAATGCAAATTGATTACTTCTTAATGTTACGAATTTCAGTTTTACACAGATGGACTGTTAATTTTAAGGTATCAGTATAACCCATTTGACCATAGCCTCCCACGCAAACGTTCTTAGGGGTTCGTCACGTGTTTCTGCCCCACGAACTTTGGCATTTTTACTGACAAGTGGTCGTAATTTTGAAGATTAGTCAACCGATACGTAAAATTTCATCACCAAACATCAAAAGATGATTTCACGTTTACTAACCTTGGAATTCTGACTTTACACATGAAAAAACGGTTTATTCACAGGAAATAGAGATTACTCCATGGAAAATGCGCGCGTACGATTTTTATTCACGAGTTGAGTAGTATCAGAAAACGAACGAGTGAGCGCAGCGAACGAGTGAGTTTTCTGATACAACTCAACGAGTGAATAAAAAATCGTACAAAGCATTTTCCATGGTGTAATTTGTTTATTTTATAGATACTGAGATTTTTGAGAAGCCAAATTTTGTCAATCTTACGCGCGTGTTTAGGGAACCCATTCAACTACAATTTATGCGTGTAAAACTAGAATAACTAAAACATCAGTTTCTCTTTCAAAATCAAATATTTAATGAAGTAACACAAGAAATAAACGTCAGTTTATACCTTCACAACTTTTAGAAACATTTTTCGGGGAAAAAAAAAAACCTGACTGAGGCTTATAAGTTCAAATTTAATCGAAATCGCGATACGATGTTGTTCACTAGTGAGTTTTCGTCGTTCGCGTTTGCGATTGGACGAACGACGTTTTTTCACTAGTGAGTTTTCATCGTTCGCGCTTCCTATTGGCTAATGCATTTTACGTATCATTTTTACGTACTCTTTTTTTCGCGAGGAAATCTCAGTATCTATGACATAAAATGATTTACCGCGCGTCGTCGCGGTAAATTTGTACCTGTTCCATGTTTACTGTCACACTCCAATTGTTATATAGAAAGTTGATTCCTCTGCGGTTTCTGGTCAAATTAGCCTCCCACGTAAAAGTTCTTAGGGGTTCGTCACGAGTTCCTAGTAGATCCCCGAGAAAATGCAAGCGCACAAAGGGAAACGCTGGAGCGGACGTCGTAAATGTAAACTTCTCTTCCGCAATTTCCTCTGCTTCGACAGTTTATTGCAATTGTATTTTACGGCGACTTGCGCTCATTTGGGCTTGCTCGCTGGCTTCGTGATGGCGATCGAGTTCATCCACCAATTTTTCTTGATTGTAATAAGACCCTTTGTCGCTTTCCGCTAATTTAGCGGCCCACTTTTTGTCAAAAGTGTTTTTTGCCTTCTTTGGCCTTCCTTTAGCCGATGAAAAAGGGCAAGTTCGTTTGTTCTTCCCGAAGATATCCGTGCACTTATTATCGCCCGCGAAATCGCGTGTCAAACCCAGCATGTTATTGATGTCACGTGACATCTCTCCTCGACAATTAATATTCATTTGACAGAACTTGTCAACTCTCAATTAAGTAATTAAGAGCGAATGCACACAGAAATCGAGCAAGGTGCGGCCACAACTCAAAACCTAACCTACCCTTATTTTGAGTCTAAAGGAAGATTTTAGTGAGATTAAGAAGGTTCTGGCGTTTGTTTTTTGAGTTTGATCGAATTTTGTGAGAAAATCGAGATTTTCGATTTCGACGGTTTGAGGCGTCAATTTACTGCGAAATTTATTGGTCTAAAAAATTGCCTCGCGACTGCCGAATAAACTTTTTACCGACGATTTTATACTAAATTCAGCAACATCAAATAGCTGACAGTAATCTAAGAAACATTTTCGGATTAAATACGGATTTCGTGACAAGGTCCAAGAGCTTTGTTTAGTAGGCACTTGACAGCAGGGTCAGATTTAGTGGCAAAATTAAACTCTAATTCTACATAACGGGCCATTCTTCAAATAGCCCCAAAATCAGGTTTTGGGCTCTAGAGATGTTATATTTCACCATTTCATGTATGATCAATAAGGTTTTTGAGCGAGCGCCTCAGATTTAGTCGACCAATTTGCTCAATTTCATGTAATTTTCTTCGTGATGCTATAGTTCAGCTGATCCCGATCATGTTACTTTATCATGTAAACAAAGTCACCGATGAGCCAGGAATGGGACGATAGGAATTATTTTTGACCGTATTTGTTCAAAGTCAGGCTTAGCTTGGTTAAGAGTTGGGTTTCCGATCAAAAATTTGCTTCTGGGATGCACTTGTTTTGTCTTTCAAACTCCGTTACGCACGACCTAAGCTACCGGTCGTTGTCCATTCAAAACACCGGGAAAACAATGAAGATAGACCAGAAAATACAGCAGGAACGTATCCCAGCAGCTTAAGAATAATTATTGTTACTTTTGACACAGTCTAGGTTTTAAATGTCCTCGAAGTACAAGCCAAATCCACAGGCTCTTTGACAGCTAGAGTAGTAAGATGGAGGGCTTTATCCCGAGCCTTTTTTCAAAAACCTCGGTCTGCAGCCTTCCAACTATTCCAAAATTCTTTAACGTTCTATAGTTAATTATTTCCGAATTTTTTAAATTTCTATAGTTAATTATTCCCGGGATTTTTTTTAAATTTTAAAAATTCAAAACCTAATAAAAATCAATTTAAGATTTAAATTTTTTCGTTTTAAAAAATTGAAACTTCAATTTCATTATACCCGGTATTTTTTAGGATTCAAATAAGATGGATAATTTACCAGTGAAAAAATCAAATAAATGTACACACGGCAGAACAAAATATTATTGCAAAGAATGCGGGGGCAAAGGTATATGTCATCACGGTAAACAGAAACCATTTTGTAGGGAATGTGGGGGCTCGAGAATATGCCCTCATAATAGACGTAAATCATGTTGTAAAGAATGTTTTGGTTCTAGTATTTGTAAGCATAATAAACATAGATTTGTATGCAAAGAATGCGGGGGCAAAAGTATATGTCATCACGGTAAACAGAAAGTACTTTGTAAAGATTGTGGAGGTTCACAAATATGTCCTCACGGCAAACAGAAAACGTTTTGCAAAGGTTGTGGAGGCAAAGGTATATGTATTCATAATACAAGTAAATATAATTGTAAAGAATGCCGTAAAATTAGGGAAGGAGAATAATGAAACAATATATATCTTTGTAACGCGATTCACGTTACAAAATTTCATCTAGTTATTACCTAAATAGAGCCCATGCTAATCCACCAACACCAATTGTCAACGCTATCAGATTATTTTCATGCTGAGTGGTAGCAGTAACTGGGGTAGGACTTTTTATTTTGGGTTCAACCTCCGTTTTTTCTCGTGGTACTTGCTCAGCGTCAGTTCTTACAGACGCGTGTGGTAATTTAACTTTTGAAGAACCCAGGTTATGTGTTACACCCGTAGTTTTCATCTCCAGATTCACATCCATATTAACCCCAAATTTCATATCATAAGTGGCTTTCATCAGATTATTATTGTACCCAACCACACTCTCTGTATTTATAATCATGTTACTGGGCATTAACCAAACTCCAGGCGCAATCGCAAGATCCAATCTTAACTTTGCCTCTTGAGTGGCGAGCTGATATCTCTGAACCGAGCTTGTGATATCATTCTCAATCACGCTACTTTCAAACAAAGATAAGAACTCTTGCTGAGTCTCAATCGCTCCACCACCAGTTCCCACGATTGAGTTTCTAGTGTTAGCTTGTGACCCTAATATACAATAAACGAAAGCCTCTAAAGATCGATTCAATCTACCCAATCCAGCCTTGGTCAACCCATGACTACTAGTGGGTATGAACCAAGCATACTTGTAGCCAGAGAAATCATCATTTCTAATGAATGAGATAAGATCACCCTTGTTCTTTTTACCCCCATCATCAGAGAATTTTCCCCCTGCGCCTGGCCATTGATTTGCATCTTCATCGTAATTCCTGATCAAATGAACATTCTGAAGTCCACCACCTCGCCCATGATAGCCAGCTCCATAGTCTAAAAAGATATCACCAAGACCATGGTTTCTCCCACCTTTCCATCTGAAATCAGAATTGTTCGATATCCCAAATTCCCTGCATAACCTTTGATAGCTAACCTTACTATATGGATTGTTTGATATATTAAATGGCTGTTCATCCGGCAGCGGCACACTTAATTCGTACAATATTCTCCTTATGGTGAAATATATGTGAAATTTAATGAAGCTACTCACAACTTTAGGGTAGTTCAAACTCTCAAAGGGACTAATACCACATCCAGAGGTTGCACACCACACTGAGAAGTTCAATTGCTGTGGCCAATAATTCATATCGGGGGCGTTCAACCACTTTCGACTCTGATCACCAAACTTGAAAGTAACAATTTGGGATGTAAATACGTTCCGCATGTTAGCAGTGAACTTCTTAGTATTTGATACAAAGATATCCAAGGAAGTTAGTAAATTTGTAACATCAGTGGTAAAATCATCAAAATCAACTGCTGGTATTGGATACCCCTGATCAGTTAGAGTTAGACTATTTGGGAAGGAGCTTACCTTTTTACCACACCCAAATCAGCCCACAATTCTTCCTTCAAACTCTGTGGAAGACCTTCAGTCCATGTCTTCCCAGTAGGGTCATCATAAGACATGATTGCTGAGCCATTTCTTTTCCATTTCATGTATCCACCATAAATATCAGTTACATATGTAAATTGACTTCGATCAGCGTTTGGATATCTATTCCTAAAATCTTCAAGCAATCCCATCTTCTATCTTGAATTTAGATAGAAGAATTGTTAGTTTTAAGTTAGTAATTTACCTTCTCATATGTTATTGTTATCATCCTCCTTGTAACTCTTTGAGAATTTCTTCTCATACCTTCTGTTTCACAACCACAGGATCGTAATTTTTCAGAGGACTTTTTTGAGCCTTGAGTCCTATCTCAGTTTTCAGCTTTTCAAATTTCTTAACTTCTTCGATTATCATAGAGAACTCTTCATCAGATATCTTATTATCTCGAAGTGCTTTGGAGACTAGATCCTCTATTGTATTTATTTTGGCTTTGGCTAGGGTAACGGTACTTTGATGCTTGACCGCTTTCCCTGATAAACTTTTGGAGATCTGTTCACATGCTATGGATGTACAGACTAGTAACCCACTTGCTACTCCCAAGGGTATGGCAGCTATAATTCCTACCCCACTCAGAGAGCTACCTAACCCACCTGCTGCTAAAATACAAGATGAAATACCACATACTGAACTTGCATTTATGAGCATTCCTTTTGATCGGTTGTGCTTTTTCAGAACCTTCTCATAATGCTTCAATTCGTTTCTTAGTCTATCCAGTGCTTCACAACATTGCTGTAATCTGAAAGTCGCACCATCAGGAGGAGGCGCTGTTGGATTTAATTCAGGATAAATGTTCTTATAGTCAGCCATATTTAGTTACAAGTTTTTAGTTCTTTTAAAATATTATCTGAATTTTAAACTAACAGTAATGGCAGATCCTTTCAAATCTAATTTTTTCCCATCAACATCCAAAATGCTTAGAGTAAAATAATTTATGGGGGCTTTCAATTTTTGAATCGGTAGCGCCGCATAATCCTGTGATGGTATGTTAGCAAGTAGATATGAAGGAGAAATTTTTACTGAGTCAACAAATCTACCAGTATTCATATAGGATGATCGGTTATCCACCAGACTGCAGATCAGTTTCAGAGGCTCTTTAATCTGGAGATTTATAGGGTATAATTTACCAGGTAATATAACTTCAGGCACTCCAAGCCCAACTTGCAGCCCTCTCGAAAGTTTAAGCTTATAGCTCTTATTCGAATATAGATAATCAGCAGTATCGGTCTCAATTATCAAGAGCTTCGCGGTTTCTGTATCTTTTAGAAAGATCTCATTGATACTGCGTAATGAATAGGTGCCAGGTTCGAGAGGCGATTATCTTCCTTGATTAAGCCCTGGCGATCTTTGAAATTAACCAATCTGCTAGGGATCTTACAATCTAAAAGCTGTATCTCTCGAATCTTATCCAGGGGAGGATCCAAATATACCCTAGTTTCAGAATCGAACATCGTGACGCTCAGCATTTTGGATTATCTTTTTTTACTTCTTTAAATTTTTTATATTCAGCCTCTCAGAGGCTGAATATAAAAAATTTAAAGTGAAAGGAATCTAGCCTTTGTTATCCCACAGCTAGAACATTTGCATTTTATCATGTATCGTCCATTGGAAGTTTTGGCATATCTTTCACTGCCAGCCACGCATTCTGTTTCCTTTCTATCTTTGACACAATAACTTCGCATTTTTATGATTAACGATTCTTCTTCTTTAAATTTTCTACGAAATAGACAACAACAGCAACGATCAATAACCAAGCATTCTTCCCCGGAAAAGAAATTACCTCCCCAGCAGTTTTGAATAAGAAGCTAACGATTGCTCCAACCATACCAGGTAATATTTGACCAAGTTTCTTACCAATGTCCTTCAGCCCATTACCTATCCCCTTACCTAATCTAGACAGGCCTTTGGAAAGATTAGAAACGATAACGCCAATGACTACACTAACAGCACTAATAACGGCAAAGACTGTAAACCCATATTTCTTGAAGATAGCTTTCACTCTATCTC